>JASXSY010001844.1:0-134669 GCA_034509805.1 Sipha maydis | reverse complement strand
AGCAGGAGTAATAAAATAGTCTATATCGTTATCGGCGGTGGCAGTGAAGGCGCTGTAAGCATAAATATATGTAAGCAATGAGGTCAATGTCTCCGATATTGCAGCGAGTATTGTTTTATGTTGACGTTCACGACCCACATGATATAGTGCATTAATATAATGTAAATATTGACCTTTTTCGCGCACGAATGTCACACTTGCTCGGAGATTGCCTGATCGTGGTCTTGGAAGGAAAACTCCAAAAACAACCACACGACAGAGAAACGTACGACAGAGAAACGAACGACATGAGTTCATGTATGAGTACCTACATAAATACCTACATATATACTTTATTCATGTTTTTACCTAACCCCGAACGATTCGTACTGAAGAAACTGGAATAGAATTTATGAAAGGATAAAAATGCCTTATCTCGAGGTGGATTTCAGGTCATTGCTACTTTTCTCCTCGCTCATTGTAATTTACCAAATTTGTGAATTATAGTTCATTCCGAATTTGTTCACCTCACATTGCGGTGTTTCCCTCATTTTGGATTTTCATAAATATAAATCACTTCTACCTCATCACATTATTATAGATTTTTATTAGCTCGGTTTACGATCTCTTTAGCTGGTCACCAGAATTATAAGAAGAGATTCATATCCTGATTCACATATCTTCATATAATTGCTAGTGGTACCATTTATTCCCTTTCTCTTCTTGGCCTTGCCATCAACTTCATATAGTATCTTTTTTGTCCCACTCGTTTTCATGAAGAGCGTTAGTCAACGAATGTTGGTTTTGCATTAGTTTTCGTCAAAAACCCGATTTTACTCTTACATTAATTTTTTTTTTCTTTTGTTACAGTGTTGCGATGCGTGCGCAGGATGGCCGCTCAGTCACGGCCACCGTGGCGTATTGACTCACTTAGTAGCGCCTAGCCTCTCCAGTCCCGGCGGCGCACCGTCTTCGGACGCGTACTTGTTATTGGACGTGGCTAGTGCCAGTCTAACTCTGAACTGGGTTGGTGCGGGTGCTTGCTTTCGGAGCCGCCTGTCCACGGACACCATAGCAATGCTGGCGGACGACCTGCAACAGCTGAGCGCCACGCTCAAGCACTTGGTTGCCGTTGTTGACCGTTCGGTGCAACGGGTACCACTTGACAGGATTGCGTACCCATGTCATGGGTGCAAGGACCGCGTGTGTGTGCAATCTACGTCGCGTCATCAGCAACAACAACCGTCCATAGATAACGGGGACAGCGCCGTGACCGTGACCACCGCATCATCCGTTCAACTGCAGCAGCAACGATACGAAAACGGTGTCGGCGAAGAACACTCATACGACGATGTGGACAACTCCATACCGCACATTGACTCGGACCCAGAAGACGCGGCACTGGACAGCAGACATCAGAAGGTGGACAACAATGTTGGAGGTGAGTTATGCAAAAACACATTGACTATTACTTCATTATAAGCGGTAGATCGTGTAGGATCGTATATATATTTCAACCAGGTGTACCGAAGGTTCTGTATTCTAGGGTTGGGGTCAATCTATCCATAGAATAGAATCATTTTTTCTATGAAGGTTGAAAAAACCGATAATGTTTAATAACAAGTTTCACACAAATACAAATCAGTAGATTACCCATATTACCTTGCCATAGTAGAATATAATAAAAAAAAATAGGCCCGAACGGCTTATAAAGATGGCTGAAGTGTTGGATGTCTGACGGGATGATTGTGATGACTAATATGTCCACAGAAAAAGATGAACTAATATCTATTATATAGGTTTTAATATTTATATTTATGTATCCTAAAGATTGCATGTTTAATATGCCAAGGAATTAAGAGGATCAGAAATTTTCTGTCTACGAGTATGTCCAACACAGGCGTAACATAGGATTATAGACGTGAGTCGGGGCAGTTGTCCGAAAAATGATAAGGACCTAGATCGAAAAACGGCGGCATAAGATGTGTTGCCAACATTAAATTTCTAAAAATTATATTATAAAATTAATTTTTTGTTTGTGAAGACATACTGTTTCACTGAACGATCTTCTTCTTCTTCTTTTGCCTCGCCTTCCTCCCAACTATTTGGGGTCGGCCACCCTTGTCCTACACCTCCACTTTACTCGGTCAATCACATCTCCTCTGCACACACCGACAGCCCTCATGTCATTCTCCAAAGTCTCCAACCATCTCTTTTTTGGTCTTCCTCTTCCTCTTTTCCCTTCAACGTCCATCTTCATAACCACTCTTACTGCATTCATTTCCTCTCGCCTCATCACTTGCCCAAACCATCTCAGCCTATTTTCTCTCATCTTGTCCACAATTGGCGCTACACCAACACTACCTCTTACGTATTCATTCCTTATTCTATCTTCTTTTGTTACTCCACTCAACCATCTAAGCATTCTCATTTCCGCGATACTCATACTTTGTTCTATTCTCCTGTTAACCGCCCAACACTCTGAACCATACAGCATAGTTGGTCTCACTACACTTTTATAAAATTTACCTTTCAGCCTCATTGGAATTCTCTTATCGCATAACACGCCCGATGCTTCTCTCCATTTCATCCGCCCGCACTTAATCCTATGTTTTACATCCATGTCAAAGCCCCCGTCCTTTTGAACAAAAGATCCTAAATATTTAAAGCTCTCAACTTCACCTATCACATCACCATCTATTGTCAGATGTCTCCTCATTCCTTCAACTTCTTGGTCTCTTTGTCCAAATTCATACTCTATATGAGTATATCTATATCTGTTTCACTGAATGATAATTATTACATTTTTTTGATAATAATTATATTTAATTTAAATTACACCACGGTTCACTTTTAATGAACATTCAATCCCAGTGTGTTTATTGTAGTCATTAAAGAGTCAAAATGGATTACAATCTAGTTTTGAAACCCGGGGTATCTGTAAAAAATGTGAAACCGAGTACGAACCAAAAATCGAAGTTTTCAGTAGATGTTTACAGAAAGTTGATAAATTCAATTTTTAAAATCATTTGACATGTGCATGTGCGTACGGCAATATTTTATCAGCTCTGCACGAAATTAAACAGCCAACATTCGAAAAGGATATATTTACAGAAAAGGATATGTTACCATTGTTATATAAAATTTGATCAACTTTTTTATTAAAAAAACAAAGCAGAGAGTAAATAAGAAAATAAGTGTAAAAGTAGGAGAAAAGTTTTGTTACACAGAAACAAATAACCTATTAGTATTTTCCCGCTTATTAATCTGGGGGTTTGTTTAACTTTTATCATAATATTACTTTTATCAATATAAATTATATAATTTGATTTGGTAATTTTTGATTCAGTCTGTTGGTATTTTTTTTTCAAATTTTGGACCTTATCATTTCTTAGGTCTTTATCATTTTTCGGACAAGTGCTTATCACTCTATAGACGTATTTTATTTCCAGCGAACCGATTGATATAATGAAGTGATAAGAATTATGAAAACAGATATGAATTTGTAGTCAAATCTATTTAAAGATTATTTAATTCATATCAGTTTTCATAATTATTATCACTTTTCTAGATTAATCGGTACATTGGAAATAAAATATGTCTATAACCCTATGTTAGACGTGTGTTAGACAAAAACAGAAAATCGCCGCTCCCAATCCCCTTAAGCGGCTGATAAGGAGAGACCGTTCACCCGTAATATGTATCACGTACGTAACCCCGACCTCCCTCCCCAAATTGGAATAATACATTATTTTTTTTTGCCAATATTTAGCATGTAATTAGCATGTATTTGCATGCTAACTTTTGAAATTTGCATGATTTTTTGCAGGGTATCAAAAAAAAAGGTGGGGGACTGAAAACACGTGTCTCCAACCCCCCCCCCCCACCCACCTACCATAAATAATAAATTTAAATGTTTTTTCTATGCTAATATTTAGCATGTAATAAGCTTGTATTTCCATGGCCGGTCCCAAAATTCTATACTTCATTAGTTATTTACACTATAGTATTAATGCAATAAATGTATATAATGGTTAAAAAGTTTACCTTTTGTGTTTGATTGTTATATTATTCTATGACATTTAATAATTACTAATTTGATGACCAATTTATATAATATATAGTTACCTATATTATTTATAATTTTATAGTTGACAGTATTATATGAAATGTATGTGAAATAAAATAATCAAGTAAAAAAAAAAAATAATAATAATAAGTTATTTTAACTATTCTTATTAATCAATCAAAAATTAAATTCATATGACCAACAGAATGCTATATTATGTAAATATTGTTTCTATTGGTTCTATCGTCTATGTATATATATATATATATATATTAAATATATATCTCCCTCATACCCAGTTATTGGTATACGTATACTAGTACCTATATATATATATATATAATTATGTGTGTGCTAACCGTATTATTTTGTAGTTTTGTCCATAACATATTATAATTAATTATTAGGTTTACCAGTACAAAAAAAAGCATTGTAAAAACACTAGCATTTTCGTTCCTCTCAGATTCTAATAAAAATGTCGTCGATGACATTTCGGGGGGGGGGGGGGGTCCGGACCCTATGGACCCCCCCTCTGGCTACGTCCCTGGTTTTTGATACGGTTTATGATAAGAAAAAAATCAGTCGAGGCGCAACTCCCAGTTAATTATAGTTACACTTTTCGAACCCTATACCGAGATGCTCCAAGTGTTTTTCAACCTTGTAATAGAAATAATATTGCCTTGGATACAACGGTGCAAGAGTTTAGATGCGTCTTATGTTAGAGCAATATTTTCAAAACAAACTTTTACGGTGTTGTAGGAATTTGAAAAATGCGGTCGTCTATAGACCACATTTTATTCAAATTTTAATGATGCTATTTAGAAGAAGATAAAAAATACTGCATCATGGTGTTAATATTGTGAACCATGAACGTTAAACAGCTGATCTTCAGTTAAATTAAAAATTTATCATTTTCGTACGTGCTGTCGATGTATCGATGTACATCGAGAGCTTTGTCCACTAGTCAATACTAAATACGTCACAATATTTGAACAAAGAGAAATATATAACTTTAATTCAGATTGGGTACATGGACATTTTAAATGTCAACTTTTGTCTCTCTGAATAGAAATATATTATTATATCTACAATTGTAAAGTGTACATATATATTGTATAATTACATTAACGCCAGTATTTTTGTCCATTTCCAGCAATATTACATTCAACTATGTACGGATTTAATATTTATCACGACGTTTGTGTTTTCAGTACTAAAATTTTCGTTTCTATTTTTTTTTTTTCCATTGGATGTTTTTAGACAATATATACCTGTTGTGTGTTTTTACCTGCAGTATATTATAATACAAACGAAATAACGTGTATTCTTACTCGGTGCGTGTAACGAATTATAAAATCGTCTGTTATAGGATTCGTGGTGGCATAGCGGACTATCATGACGATTATCACAAAAACAACTACGTCTATTATTATTACTATTTGGTTATAGGGACGACAGCTGTCGTCGACAGACCAGACTTTTCGTGTGCGTCACAAAATTCGATTATAATATCTTTACTATAATACTATATGTATTATTAAATACGCGTGTACTTCTATTGTAAGATCATTGTGTAAAATATATAGATGAGCTCATGTTATACATTGTTTTTTCGGCCCTGTGAACTTGATTAAATGGATGATCTAAGACAGAGACGCAGCAAGTGTAGACGTCATTTTAGAACTAACGGATGCCATTTCACTTTTCGTTCTTCACGCCTTTTTCCCTCTCCGTATCAGTAAACAGGAGAAGACGCACTCACATCTCAACAATTTGTCGTCAAATATCTTCGTTTTTTAGGATAAATCCGTGCAAGTTTTATATTTAATCGAATTTGCACATTAATGCAGAGAAGAGGTTATTTCGTTAGTCAAGTTTACGTCAAAACGTACTCATGAGATGTGAATGAATTTACTTTTACTCGTATATAATACACGAATACCCGGTTGTAACGTTTGTTGGTGTGCATTGTATCAGCCTGCACACATGTATATGCTATATTATAAATATGCTAACCAATAACCATAATAATGTTCGTCGAATCGTACAGTGGTAATCGGTTAGGGAAAGTTTTCGAAGTAATTCCCCAACGCGTTCTGAATTTTCACATTTTTAATGCATGTACTATCGCCAACAAAATCTGTATTATCACAGATAAATAAAACCATCAATAAATCATCCCAGATTTGAACGGACGGAATCTGGTCAATAAAATTTCGGTAATTCACTAATTTACATTTATTGCTATTTTTGTATATATTACAAATTATGTATCGCGTACTTCTACATAAGGTAATTTTTATTATTGTTCTCATTATGTAATACGTCCGAATGAATTGAGAATCTGCGCGGTTCGTGCAGCAATGGTGGAAAATTAAAAATATTACATTATTATCTACATAAATAGTTTTGGTTTGTGTGGGGTACGATGTAATGAGATGTGAGCGTGTGTCAAATAGTTTTGTAAACTTATAACAGACGAACGCGCGTGTTTGTTAAGATGCAATAAGTATTTTAAATAAAAAATTAAATAACTAAAACCCGTCTCGCACTGTTTCTTCCCACCAGTCATTTACTACCATTCGTATTAATCGAACTATTATCAGTCAGTTAGCCAACGAAGTGTCTTGTTTAAGACCGTAAAGCATTTAAAAATATTGTGTTTTCAACTTGAATGAAATTTGTTTTAATACGAATTTCTCATTGTATTATTTTTCCCACGCCTAAAAAAATTTAAAATAATATGTTATCACTATAATATATAATTCCGTATCACAATGAATTACTGAATAAAACGTACTTAATATAAATTAATGTTAACTATACAGTTAACGGTTTTGAATATTTATTTTTGAAAAGCCTAAAATATATTTCCTTCTTGGCGGCATGTTATAGAAAAAAATAAATTGGCAGATCATTACAGCGACGGTGAATAAAAAGTAATTGGAGATTATACATTAGTATATAATTAACTCGGTACAGTCTAAAATATACACATAGTTATTATTATGTGGCATGTATACACACCACATAGTATAAATATACTATATCGCCCCAAGTAATAATTACTCGACCTCATTAATATAATTTGAACTTGGTTGTAACTCAATATGAGTCTTAATACACATTAAGTGTATGTGTGCGTTAGTAGAGAGAGTTTTACAATACTTTTAAAACTTTTAGATGATTTAGTTTTATAGGTTTCTTTTTTATTTTCCAAGAAGAGACTTATGAATAAACTACCCGATTGTTTGTGCTTATTAAGCGAAAATGTCTCAGTGCACTTAATTTCTTACTATTTTCGATAGTCTAGAGGTATCCTCATATTTATGTAATAATATTATATTACGAGTACGTGTACTGAATCTGTATGGCGATGATGAAGTGAAATGGGGAAAAACGAACTGTAACATCAATAAACCCGCGTAAAATGACAGTGTTAATATGACGTATTATTATTAATACCTATTTATTGTTATTATTATTATTGATTAAATAGTTGAGCATTATTCCGTAAGACGACAAAATTGTAGATCGCATACATTCCGGCCTTCTACAAAGTCAAAAGAATCGCTTTGATCAAAAAAAGGAAACTGTTGTACTTCGAAGTAGTTGCCGCTACAGTTGTCACCGTTGTTTATGTGTATTGTGTGAGTAGTTTGTTTAATAATTCAATATCGCGTATTACGACCAACCGGAAAATGGCAAGCAAAACAAGTTTATTGACTTAAATGCACGCAGCCAAGTTCACGTAAAATAGTTGCCGACGACGTATCACGCTCTTACGTTCGCGTTATTGTACGATATAGTGTAGTGATCAAACACTTGTAGCGTCCGTACATAAAATTATTACAATAACAACTGTAGATAAAATAAAAACTGAATCCATATAATATATTGTCAATTTAATTATATATACAAATTTTAAATCGTGATAATCGTATATTTAAAACAAATATTCAAATACGATAATTTTTGATGTATTCCTTGTTTTTGTCGACAAAGATGCCACTGTTCATCTTATACTGTCTTGATTTTATAAAAACTCGACATAAATCCTAAATCAGCGTATGTACTGATATATGAATATATAGTAGTTGTTTCTTTTAAATAGCAGTTTCTTTTCTTTAGCAGAGTTGGAAAAGTTCATTAAATTTAGTGCTGTGTACGATGGTAAAATAAATATAATTCAATAATACAGTATGATTATTAGTAATTATTTTGTTACGTTTTATTATACAGTATCTATACCCAGTGTTGGTAATATACGAGTATAAAAATTGTATACTATAATATCTCACGTAGAAAACGTATAATATGTTTTGTTTTTGAAATTCACTCTTAAAAAAATTTAAAATACTTCCTATTTCAGATATTAAGTTAAGGTTTTAATTTTTTTCATAGTAAAAATATATTTGGTAGTAAAAATTATAAATGCATTTTATATAAACAGGGTTGGTAAAATACATTGCATGTACAATATTCCACGAATAATACGTACAAAACGTATAAAATTACTAAAACGTAAAATATGTTTTGTTTTTGAAAATCACTCTTTAAAAATTTAAAATACTAACTATTGATATGCTACTAAGATTTTTCTTTTTATACTTGATAAAAATATATTAGGTAGTTAAAAATGATATATGTTCAATAAATTACAAAAAAAAAAATCTTTTGTTGTCAATTTTCTCCTCTAATTTTTTTTAATCTATCTAAATAAAAAATAATAATAAAAATGTATTGGTACAAAATATAATACATATGTTGTCATTGATATAAAATTAAATTATAATTGTTGCTCAAAGTAATTAACATTTTATAAGTATCACAAGTACAATGAATTTACTATAAATACATCCACGACTAGATAATGATAATCTATATCTATCAGGAACTACTTGTTTAAATTTAAAAATTCTTTTTGTGATGGATAGTCAATTTTTCAAGAAAGGTTTTAAGCTATATATTATTATTACGCTACAACTTATAGGAGCGAGAAGCATCATTGAAAAATGTTGCAAAAACGGAGAAAATTATTCATATTTGAAGGCTTCCAGTGCGTACGCTGCGTAAACGGTTCAAGTTACCCAAAAATATGTATGAAGGGATAATTCTACTTTAAATGATCTAAAAAAATGTCCCCAAAAGTATATATCTATCTTTTATGATTAACTCACTATAACCTCTTATATGATAATCAAATTTAGTCGAAACTAATACATTATTGCCAAAGAGTTTTATTTACATAATATTAATATTATTATTAATATTAATCTTTATCCAAATAAATGTGTCGTTGATTAACACGATGAGTGCTACAGTATTTATAAAGTGTAAATAGTGTGTTTCCGTGCCAAAACTGAGCCACGACAATAATAATCATGGTATGTAAAAATATAAATAAAGAGTATACCATAATCTGCGAAAATAAATATACATTTATTGTTATTATACATCCGAGATACATTCTGTACGTTATTAAAATTAACTAATAATATTTCGTCAGAATATTATAGTAATCATTAACGACGAAAATAGTATGATATTAAAATATTATCGGTATGAAATCCCGATCGTCGACATCGAGTCAAGTAATCAATCATCGACACTGAACATGGTGTAAAGATTATTTTGGCTTTATCTCATCGTGTAATACCTTTATAATACTTAATTTTTTCCCGTAAGTTACGGTTTGGTTAAGTTTTAATTTCCTACGATATTTCTTTTATCTTTTTGTCACTATAATGCCTAGAGTAAGAAGTCAGCTTTTCCGGCAGATTACTACTGCACAGTGGCTGCGTTTTTTGCGTAGCAATGAAACAGTAGATGAAAATATACATAGGTTAGCTACTCAACGAGCGATCAGTGAAACCGTGCGAGGGAATCGAGCGTTGAACGTTCACATCGATTAACACAGTAAAATGTACGATCAGCAAGGAATATAACTCGCAGGCAGCATAATTTATTGAATTTTGCGTTTGCTTATGATTGTACCCTTGACTATGCTGGACTAAATTAAATTGATATTAGCAGAATGGATAAAATATGCAACTTATGCCTAGCAAAAAAATGGGCGGCTGAACTCCTGGACTGTGTTGTAGTGATGGAAATGTAAGTATACTAAAAATTACGGAACCAACATCAGTTTTTAAAAAACTGATATCAGGCTCACATCCATCCACAAAGCATTTCTTAAATCACTCAAGACTCTTTTTCAAAAGACTAAAAAAGAGGTTTATCTCACGTCTACATTTTATTGTGGCTGGCTAACAGAGTACAACCAGCTTTTATAGATGCATTAATATCGGCTGAAATACCTGACAAACAACAATATCCATTTTTTCATATTATTGACATAAACAATATGATACATAGTTCTTGCAGATTCACAACCCTACGTCACTATGTATGAAAGAAAAATTTTGTTCTAAAAAGCACCCTAGGCATTTTATTCCTGAAACAAAAACCTAGGATGATGGTTACTCAACCTACAGGCTCAGGTCTCCATATAATGGTGGAAACACAGCAATATTTGTGCCAAAGGTATAAAAATGAGTGTGGATAATAGGTGGGTTGTTCCCTAAAATCCAGTGCTGCTATCATGGTTTCAATGCACACATTAACGTAGAGTTTTGTCAATCGATCAAAGCTATTAAGTACATCTGTAAGTATATTCATAAAGGTTCTGATCAAGCTATATTTTCGTTGCAAAATAATAACGATGAAGTAGAAAAATATCTAAATGGTCGCTATATAAGTTCCTCAGAAGTGCTCTGGAGAATTTTCCAATTTCCTAGTCATGAACGTTTTCCGGTAGTAGTTCATTTAGCAGTTCATTTGGAAAATGGACAAAGTTTATTTTTATAATAATGAAAATTTCCAAGATCGCATCAATAGTCCTTCATCAACGACAACTACAGCGTTCTTTGATCTTTGCAAAAGAGACGATTTTACAAAAACCCTTTTATACCGCGAAGTACCATAGTATTACGTATGGGAAAAAAATGTATTTTCTAAAAGAGAACTTGTGCAAGATGTTGAAGGATATCCCGGTGTAAAAAAAGACTCAACTTTAGGTCTTGTCTACAACATTCTTCCAACACAAACTGAATGTTATTATTTATGAATGTTACTGCTACGTGTTCACGGTCCAATGTCTTTTAAACTCCTAAGGACCATTAATGTCGTTATTTTCCAAACTTATGAAGGTGCTTGCAAGGAATTAAGTTTACTGGAGGGAGCTGAATATTGTCAAAATACCATGTCAGATGCTTGTATTATTTCTATTGATTTAAAACTTATAAAAAAATAAATGTCTTTTTTTATTCGGCGATAAAAATAAATGAGAATTTATTGTTTAACATTGACAATAGTTTTAACACGTATACGAATTACGAAGGACTGCATCGTTACTGGTCGTCGGACAACGTCCAGTAATTCATTATATAAAATAAAACATAATATTGTAGTTGGCACTTTTAATAGGCAACGAATTACACGGGAACAGAGAAATATTAATAACAAATTAATAGTTCCACATTTATATATTTACCATTTATAATTCTTTTTTTTATAGTTAGTTTAAATTATAAATATATTTTTGTTTATAAATTATTTTATTTTTATACGGTATAAAACGTATATAATTAAGTGATGTATACTATACGTTTTTACGTATAATACGTTTCTTATATTATACCGTATTATACATTTTAACCCTGATACAATAGTATTATTTATACTTTCATGAATGTTTCATTTATTCTTACTCGAATGATATAACATATGAAACATATTATTAATATATTGGTAATTTTAAATAATTGGATGATTTGCTTTTTTTCACGGTTTATTTAAAACATAAAATATGCATATATTTATGTGAAGCCGATAGGAAAGTGGTCAATTTGGTATAATATATAACTAAATTAAAATAAATTTAAACCAGGTTTTATAATATCAAGAGATAAAATATAAAATTATAAGTATATTTTCTTTACGAACGAATCAAGTCGATTATATAATAATAACAATACATATAATTGATTAATTAAAAATAAAGACAAATGGACTTACAACAAATTTGTAAACATTTATAATTGATTTTATTTAAAAAAATCGATGTTTTTGATTTTAAACATAAACAAAATATATGATA
This sequence comes from Sipha maydis, assembly GCA_034509805.1. NCBI lineage: Eukaryota > Metazoa > Arthropoda > Insecta > Hemiptera > Aphididae > Sipha > Sipha maydis. Next base: position 122,460 of record JASXSY010001844.1, on the reverse strand, counting down.
GTACGATGTTAGTTTAAATCTATTATAAATTTGTCAACTGTTCGTCATAATACTTCCATAGTATTTAGATATTTTTTTTCTTCTGTCGCAGCAAACCTTTTATTTTTAGTCAAAATATTTACTTCTTGTAAAATTGTATTATTTACAGCAATAGTTTTTAAAACTTACAAATATTACTGGAGAAGGTTTAACTCAGTTAACTACGAATAATCTTGTAGATCATTTAATAATATAATTAATTGTACTTTGTTACAAACATAAGTGTGCTCACAGGGGGAGGCAGGTTAGGCAGCTACCCCTCCCTGCGGGCCAAACTTTTTTTTGCAAATTAACATTACTTGCCACTTGAGTATTCGTGTTCGAGAGTTTGTGACTAATATAAATTATAAATAAGATAACAGTTTACCGCAAATCTGTGACATGGGAAAAATTATCAGTTCAGAATTATAATTACCAATGATACAAACAAGTTATCTGTTATAAACCATGGTTTTAAAGAGTTCTTTATAACCTCCTCTCTGTGTTTTGTACAGTGACAATATTCATATCTGTACATATATTTGTACATAAACATGTAATAAATAATACATTACGTAACACAGATGATATTGATGAATACATATTATATTAATGAAGTAAACCTATTTATATCTTCTCTTAATAAATATTTCCACATGATGGTGAAAAAAATTTGCCCCCCCCCGTGCCAATCAGGTCTGCACACGCTTATGGTTACAAAAATTTTTTTTTAGATTATGAAAATTATAAGAATATTTTTCTTACCGTATTCACCCAAATCAAGCCTATTATAAATAATTGTTATTCTACATGCATACTTTTATATATTTGTCCATAAAAAAGAATCGTATAAAGTAATGTTTACATAAAATGTATACGTGTTATATGTTGCTTAATACTTTTACTATTAGCTGGCTTGAGCTTCTAATATAATGTTTATATGTTATGCAAGTAATGTGATCATTCTAAGATTATGGTTTTTCCAGTATATACAATTTTATGATAATTTTTTAAACTTTTACCGGGTTTGGTAATATACGCGTATAAAACGTTTTATACGTAACACGTATAAGATTACACGTATAAAACGTATAAAATTACTAAAACGTAAAATATATTTTGTTTATATTATTTCACTTTTAGAAAATTTAAAATACTTCTAGTTCAGATTTTAATTTTTATGCTTGGTTAAAATGTATTAGGTAGTTAAAAATCATATATGTAAAATAAATTACAAAAAAATTATTTCTCTTCTCTTCGTTTTTCTTATCTGTCTAAATAAAAAATAGTAAAAAATTGCGTTAGTTACAAAACATAATACATATATTATTAGATTGATATAAAATAAAGTTTAATGTTGCCAAAAATATTTAAAATTTTATTAATATCACAAGTACAATGTACTATGTACTATAAATACATCACGACAAGATAATCATAATTATTATTAAAATAAATTAATAGTTCCACACTTGTCTATTTATAATTTATACTTCCTCATTTTACAGTTAATTTAAACTATAAATGTATTTTAGTTTATTAGTGAATTTTTTTATACGGTATATAACGTATAGAATTATGTGACATATACTATACCGTATTATTTGTTTAAACCCTGATTTTAACGATATTACCTATTTGCAGTATGCAATACATAATATGAAATATCACATATTTGTGCTTTTGACGTACCTATAGTTCGAAATCCACACAAAAGTTCCCTGTGGATCTACAACAGCTCCTCAACGGGAGACTGTATAAGAAAAAATACTCACACATGCAGTATAGTTAAAACCTGAAAGCTCAAAAGAAATTTGAGCTTTTGTACCTTAGTAGTAGGACAAAAACAAAAAATTTAACTGATATAATATTGTCCCAAATATATTTTAAGTTTTATCAAGTTCAGTTGAAATTAGGGATGGGCATAAAATCCGAAGATCTAAATTATCTGAATATCCAGATATTCAATTCTGGATTTGAATAAAATTCCTATCCGAATTTTCGAACTACCAGGATTATCCGAATTTATGGATTTCCTTTTATGTCAATTATAATTATTTTTAATTTCTGGCAAAATAAATTATTTTATATAAATAGAAATATTATAATAACAGCATTTCAAGTGCATTTTTTAAAGTTTTTTAATGCGTAAATGCATACTATTTTAGACATTTTGAGTTTATACAAATCCGGACTATAGTTATAATATATACATTAGTTTACGACATATATATTTTGAAAAGAAATATTATTTTATAAACACAAACAAAGTGTACAGTAAATCCCAAAGTAGCATTTGAACGCATATCAGTTATTATAACGTAGAAAATTATTTCCTCTAACAACACAAAATAAAAACTTTTAAAACTTAATATTTGGTGTGCGTTAGGAAAACCAAACTGAAGTAATCGACGAATATAACTGAGAGATTGAAATTTGGTTTTAAACTAGGCTTTAAAATATTGTATGAGTATGTTCTATATATATATTTACTAGTATACTATGTACTACATTTTTATTTTATTTTTGATATGAATATTCAAAAACTTAAATTCAAACACATAAATAATTAAAAATTTTAAGCAGACCATAGATTTTCTAGATGAACAATGGTTCGCCCTGATTCCCTTGCATTTGCATCTAACTGATTTAGAATTCAGTGCATTTTATCATTATTTACATAGCTTTGTGGGTTCATTTTTATTGAATATTTATAATTTAGTAAGTATGCACTTCAATAATTATATTGCTCCAATACAACGATAATTCGATATGTCAATCAAGGATACGGAAGTTGTAAAATATAGAAAAGTGTATTGTAATATTATACGTTGGTAGTTTAGTGCGGATATAAAATATGTTATCTTGCGTGATAATTCTATTTTATCTAAATTTATTTTTATTTAATTTTTTTATGACAATTTCATTGCAACAGTATTTGTCTCTTTTATCTTATCGTGGATTTACGATACCCATCCGACGAGAAAAAAATACATTTTTCACTCTTTATTTTTATTTTTTTTGTCAAGTGAAACTAATTTTTATCATACATATTATTCCGATAAATATGCTTATTTATTTATACTTCCATATGTAAAGTCGTCACTCCTCCGGGTACACGGGGCTCGGTATCATAAACCCATGACATATATTCCAAAACAAGCAGCAACAACAATCATTATATTGTATACACAAAGCACATCGCGTAACTTCAACACATACCACTATAACAATTCCTGTTAGACGTTGCAACCTACGCTCGTGTGGTGTGTATACACAAAATTATAATAAACTGAAAATAAAATAGGTAATATAAATAAAAATATGCATTTATAAAACTTAGCCGACGCTGTGCGTGAGAATTGTGTTGGATTTTTTCCAAAAGTTGCTACATGGACAATCGAACACTGACTGTCGTGTGTATATACATTTGTGTGTGTATGTATATGCGTGCGAGATTGTTGTAGTTTGGTGCGTTTAAAATGTACCAACTTGTAATCTGACATGACGGTGTTGGTTGTAATGAGTTTTGAATTAGAAAATATGCTTGTCCAATATACTGGGCGATATTATGTAGCTAACCGTAAGTGTACATACATTTATATTCGGCCCTGCGCTATACATGTTATACCTACTTACATGTGTGTTTTCTTGGCGGTGCAAAAGTGAAAATGTCTAGAGAATAAATAATTCGTGCGTCTGCTCTGGACTTACCTGCTAAACGTTGTTCGTGTTTTTTCCTCTATTTTTTTCTCTCCCAAGTCTCACGATGACGGATTTCGTGTTCACGCATGATTGTATGATTGTAACGTAAGCGCATGGTTCATGTAATTCATCTTGAGCGAATTAATGTTTCACGTTCAGACGAGAGTGAAATCAAGTTGAGTTCATTAAGCCGCCATACGTATAAATTAATATAAAATATGTTATACGGTTCCCGAATTATAATGATTTCCATATGTGTAATAATGTACAATTTGATTTTATAAATATAGGTTAAGTTAAGCACACGTGCACACACACACACACACACACACACACACACACACACACACACACACACACACACACACACACACATTAACACAAAAATATATATTTATGCGTAGATGATCTGCGTGGTCCGAAAAGTAATAGGTTTTTTTATTTTATTAATATATTTTTTGTCATAATATATCTAGGTATTATACATTGATGTGTGTAGCACGTTGTTTGCTTGTAAATTTTAGGGAGTATTATTTTCTAAAAGGGATTAACCCTCGACTATGGACGTAAAAGCATTAGCGTGGAAGAAAGTATTTGAATAACGTGTCTATTGTATTAATGATTGATCATCAATCTTATATATCACCTCTAAAAATTAATCATTAATGTCTTTAGTGGTCTAATTTTGGTTTTAAGTCTTTCTTAATTCAAAATTTATAATAATCCGTTGGCTATTATTGTTATTTTTATTTATATACGCCGACTGTTTTAAATTTTCTAATTGTATGTATAGTGCACAATAATATTTTGTATATATTTCTATTTGTTGTTACTTTGATATAGATGAATGGTAATTATGTAATGTCGATGTTATCAATTTAATTGATGACGTGTATATATATATATATATATGTCAACGTCTGTAAGTTGTGCGTTAATAACTCCAGAACTACTGCACCGATCGTCCTGAAATTTTGCACAGTGCTTGCTCACGTGCCTCCGAAGGTTATAGGCATGTTTTTATCAAAGTAATTGATAGCCTACTTCGCCACCTACAACCCCACTACCAATCGTAAAATGTGTTGGTTATCGAACTCCTACGAAACAACTTGACCGATTTTCATGAAATTTTGTGTGTATATTTGGTAGGTCTGAGAGTAGGTTTAAGGCTAATTTATAAAGGGGATTGACCACCCCCAGGAGGTGCTCAAACAGAAATTTTACGATTTACGATAGAAATTTTTGTTTATAAATGGTTGCTATGGGGGTTATAAGATTTGAGAATAATATTTATTTATTAATGGTTGCCATTGGTAATATATAAAATTAATATAATAATTATTTGGTGTTTTGTTATGATTACTTGGCTCCTATGATCTTGGTTCCCATGGCTGAGTTGCAGTAAGTTACACCAAAAAGGAGTTGATCAATCATAATTTTGTTGTGAATTTTTCGGGCCACGAAGTGCACAGGATTAACTATATTATACATAAATTAATGTTTGTGTGCAGATCTGTGGGAAGAAGATAAGCTAATTTAAAAAAGGTTAAATTTGGTTTTTTTTATTCATCGTATTTTAGTACGTTAAGGTTAGGTTAGGATTATGTATTAATTGATTATATTAATCCACCGTATTATGTCGAACTTGATATAAGTTAAATCATACACTTACGTACAAACAGCACTAGGTCCGCGATCTACCGCAGGTAGATTGCCTACCTGATAATATACTGCTGAAAATCATAATTTTTATTCCGGGCAACAGAAAACTTACGATAAATCTAGAACATCATCCATCGAATATTAAATAACGAATTGAACAAAGTTTGAGTCATATAGAGTTGGCATATTTAACGAGCAACGAAGTGCACGGGATCAGCTAGTTGTTTATATGCTCGTCGTCGTAAGGAATTTGTCGTAATTTCTATGTATAATTGTTACTTAATCATAATTTTATCAAACTATTCTTACTATAAATATTATTCTTCTTTGGCACATGCCAGCTGCCGTCAAGTTTTAATAAAAGCTGTGAATAGCAATTAAGTATGGAGTAGATTAAAAGAGTAATACATACACAATATGTATTGTACATGGAAGAATTTCATTACATTTAAAATACACATCATCAGAAATGTCAGTATATAAACTACGTTGATGGTATATATTTCGTATAGTTAGATTGTTTAACTTTCACGAATTTGAGATCACTGTGTAAATCAAAATTTTTAAAATTAAAAACATAAGTCTCGTCCACAGAAATAAATTCCTCGACTAATAACCACTGTTAATTTCTTACGGATACTCTATAGAGAAAGGTCACAAGAACAATATAAAATTTTCATTTAATTTTTATACGTGTTGACTTAGGCATTTTTCCTTGTCATCCCACTAGTTTGCTGTATCACTCATATATTATTTAAAATTATGTTTTAAAATTTCCCATGGTTATTGATTGTCACAATTGTCGTGATAAACGATATAGATGTTGTCATTGTAATGCGCTAGTTTTTTTTCTATTTTGAATTGTTTTTGAAAACTCGTCTTAACTACCCGATGTGTGTATTATGTTATTATACAGTGAAAGAGTACCACGTTAATGCGGCAGGTCAGGCGTGATCGGACACGCCCATCTATGATCAATTAAATGCCGAGTTGCCCCGTGATTATTTTTGCGATATATTCCATGGATAATAATTGATTTGCTGGTTTTGTCGATTTGCTTGTCCGGCCCTCCGAATATCTAATGCTTCATGAAGTATAATCACTACCATCGTAGTTTATAATCAGTGGGCATGCGACGCGTTTTCTAATCAGCCGCCATGCAGTTCACATCCCCCGAGGTACTATTATACATATTATGTACTCCGAGAATCGATATCATCTAAAATCAAACTCAATCAAAAATTAAAAATGACAATTTTGCTTTCTCTCCTCGATTTTGAAACGCGCATTTCAAATTCTATAATCCGGTCGAATATTTTATACTTTATACTTTATATAGTATAAAATACTACTTTATTATTTTATACTCAAATTATATATTATAGGAGTTTGTGCGAACGTGCATTTATATAGCTGCGTATATTGTGTGTACGCACAATTCTCAAGAAAGTTATAATCCGTAATATTAATATAATACACTGTTTTTGCTTTAATATTGATGAATTTATAACGGTACAAATCGAATGGTATTAGCGGTGCACAAATTATTTAATTGGTGCCTTTATTTTTATTTCAAGCGTCCAATTTATACTATATATACCTAGAGAATGGCTTTGATTGTATTTGCTATATTATCCAACGTATTTATGTACGTATATAAATTATATGTGTAATCCACATACGCTTATGCATATACTTATATATACATATTATATTTATTGCATATACTTATACTCTTATGTATTATGTATGTATTATTATAATGCTTAGTTTTAATTGTTTAATATTGGGAGTTGAAATCGAAAGGTATTAATAAATTTATTTTCCGTGGTTATATTTAATATGCAATATGTAAGCATGCACAATTTGATCTAGTGCGCTTAACCAACGGCGCTGATGCTTTTCACTTATGTAGAAAATTTCGTTCTGCAGGTGCCGACTAATTTACTATATGTGAAAAAAAATTTCGGCACATAAATCTCTTTGCGAAATTTCTCTGGTCCACGCTTATAGATGAGATAGTTAGAGAAAAAGATTTAAACGCCCGCAATGCATATACGCATTTTATATTACACGTATAACAACCAAAGTAGATGTGAGTTCATATCATTGTAGCCTTGAGTGCAGCGTTCAAGTAAAAGTGAACTATCGTTATCGTTTGTTTTGCTTTTAATCTTCTGATATAAATTACACGCACTTAACGTCTGGCTATTTTATTCTTATTCTGAGTATTATATATATATATATATATATATATATATATATATATATAACATATATAACACTCAGAATAAGAATAAAAAATACATTGTAAATATATTATACTAACACTAAAGAATACTTGGAGCTTTTAACTTTCAAAGCAGAAATCAAGTATCAATAATAATATTTATACAATTTTATACACTATTTATATACTCGTATATATAATATAGTGTAAAAGTTCAATGGAAAATCAATTGTATGTTTACGTATTCTGCAGTTCTACCAAACACAATGGCGGCACATGTGTGATCACAGAGAAACCTTCGTTTGACCTTACACTAAACCCGAAGTGTAGATACGAGATCTTTTTACCTTCTGGGAGAGAAACATTATTGTCGGAGGACCTTTGTGTACAAGACTATCATCTGATGTTAAATAGAAATCCAAATTAAGCTTGTACCTATATGTTTAAATATGGACAAGGGGTAAAGCATTGGTGTTACATTAGAAAGTGTTCGCCTTTGTTTAGACTATATATATATATATATATAATCTAAACTATCAATGATATATAGGTATATGAGTTATTATTATTATTATTATTTTTTTTATTATTTAAATAGTATAACATTTTAATTAATATTTCTTTTTTTATAATAACTTCATATAGGTAATAATAACAAAGTAAAATATTCTATTCACACAATACGTTTTATTTATTTTTTTTATATATATTTATTTATTTATTTATTTTTTTACGTATTCAATATGATGTGTATAATTTTGTAACGCTAAATATCAAATTGAAAAAACACCAACCTAATCTTTTAAGTCGGGAGATAATCCATGGATAGGTCAGATACAGTGACGGGAGATTTTTTTATAATATAATATTATATATACCATATTATATATATCATATTATGGTGGATGCTCTATTACATAATATTATGTTCTATGATATCATAGATAATATACAAAAAGTAATGTTTTGACAAATGACCACAACTTGAACCTGTTCAAACTTATAGAAAATCAGTGTACCTCAAAATTGTGTGTGGTTGCCGACCGGTTTTTGCTACGCCACGGCGTGCGTTCTGGTAGCCCGTACCAAAAATTTGCCACTCGAAGAATTATTAATAATTTTTAATAAAAATACACAGAACAATTGGTGTTTCAGTTCCCAAGCACCTCCCTAAATCCGCCACTGGTCAGATACAGTGAATGGTGTTGCTGTATTGATATTTTAAACCTGAAACCAATACACCAACGCTCACGAATTTTTTTTAGTAAATTCAACTATAATTGTAGTTAGCTATCTGTTAAATTTGGCGCCATACGACACAGCCATATTTTTAGTTTCTGACATTAAACTCAAATAAATAAAAGTTTTTAGTTTAAAGAATTATTAAATCATGTAATTTTACCTAAATTATTTAGTTCATGTAACCAAATTTAGCATTTTAACTACATATTTAGTTGATTAGACTTATTTTTATCAGGTAAAATCTTTTTTTTTTAAAAATTCGCAATGCAAATACAACTAAATTTTTAGTGTAGTATAAAATAATATAATATACTATATATACTAAATAATAAGAATTAGCTATAACAATTAGATACATACTTTATTATTTTGGACAAAAATATACTTACATAAAATACCAAATTATAACGTTATAATTTAATAAAAGTATAGTATCATTCATCATCATAAAACCAAACAATTATTAATTTAAGTTTTCTTTATCAATATTCTAGTAACAAATAACTCAGAAGTATTGGTTATAATTTACATATCTAATACAAATAAAATAATAAAATTAATAATTACCTATAAATAGTTCAATTAAGTCTGAATCCCTAGTCGTTTATTAAATTGTTTGTGAATATATCCTTTTTTAAAAATTAATTACAAACGGTAATTACTAAGGCTCGGAAGTTGCATTTTTCATTTTTTTTAGAACTTCTTAGACGATGCTAAGAATGTGTTTCGTTAGCATGTGAATCTGAATAACTAATTTTTTGACATTTTTAGGTCATTTTTCCACATTTTTAATAATTTTTACTGATTTCGCATTACTTTATATCTTATCGTTTCTAGTTGCCATTATGCCGATAACATAAAACTTGGAAATTACCACGGACTAAAATTAGTACATATCGAATTTGATCACGCAGATTATATTCGTTGTTGTCGTGTTGTAGTGAATATTATTATACCTAATTTTATTTATTTTTCTAATTGAAAATTCTAAATAGTGAAGAAAATTTAAGGAGTGCTTTCCGGATGATTTGGCCCATTTTAGTTTTTCCCTAATCACTTCAGTGAACGTGAAGAGTTTCGTGAATGTTTTTCCAAGTATAAATATTTATTAACAGAAAATCGTCCTTCATTTACTTTTAATAACATCAAATACGTTCTAATTACACAGTGCAATGATTTCAATTTTGATACATTTATAGAACAGATATTTGTAATTCTTTTATTTCATTTTTGAAGGACATTTTTATGACATATTTGCATATATTTTTTAGGTCATTTTTGAATGTTTTTCAGGTCATCAATCATATCAGTCACTAAAATCCAGCATCTCGATTTCCAAATATTAACAATATTTTGAGCTACAGCAATTATTTTAAATGGTGAATTTTACAATTAATTAATGAAATTTGGATGTAAATACAATACACCATTTAGTTATGTTATAATACTTAAAATTAAATTAAATCAACAATATTATTTTGATAAAACTACTCATTAATCCAACTGTATTCAGTGGAAGTAAATTTACATTAATTAAATTTATTTGGTAATTATTTTTTTCCGTGTCAGAGAGGTAATGTGAATCAATTTGTATTTTTAGTATTTTTATAGATAGAAAATATAGCAGAAGAACAAAATGTTTTAACAAAGTAAGCTGATTATATATTCTAATTTTTACAACAAAAAAAAGATGTCTATAATTTGAAAAATTCCAAAATTTAAAGTGCCTATAATCAGCACAAATTCCATAAAAATTATGAAATGTTTTTAACCAAATAATTAATATTGTTTAATGAAAATGTCTTACTAAAAGTACCAACTAGAACCATATCTTATCGTATACATTTATTTGGTAATGATCAGAGTAATTTTAGTCGAAATTGTGTACACGGATACACATAAAAAAAAAAAAATAAATAAACACTCAGAATCTAAAACTATTGTCTTAAACTTTCTTAAACAATAAAAAATATATAAATGTAATTCTATATTCGTGTGTATAATTTACAATTGTTTCACAATAACTATTATTCTAAAAGTTGGTAAACTTATATGTATTAATATGATATTTTAAGAGGATAGAAATTACATAAAAACGAAAAATCACAATTATTTCAATATTCTTTATTGTTCTAACAATGATATCAGTTTTATTTATAATCAACGACGTTGAAAGTGGGAAAGAGATGTCTTCACTCCGGGGCGCAATGTTTGGTTGCTACAGCACTGTTTATAATAATAATTATAAGTTATAAATTATATTTCTTTCATTTCATTAGAAAATAAATGTAAAATTTATAAAATTGTACTTATAAAATAAATTTAACGGCGTTATGAATATGCAATTTGATTGCATCTCCCATGTAACTTTTTATTCAACGATTCTTTATATAATTACTGGATGAGGAGTACATTATTCTATACAGATTTCAATAATCTTAAGTACGTTTATAGAATATACTATGAACTGGATTTTTAATTTTTATATATATTTTGATCATTCATACAACTCGTCAAGTAATTCGATATCCTTACAGATCGTTAGTTACTCGAGTTATGGATTTGGTGAAATCGATGTAGAGAATTAATGGTTGGAATAAAAAAAATATATTGATCATGTCCACAAATACACGTTTACCATTGGCGATTTGACGAAATCATGCGATTATGGCTTGTTTTAAACTTCATAACTACAGTGTCATATTTCGGCGTCTTTGATCGTTTAGAAATTTCTTTGATGGTTTACCACATGTAAATTTGTAAAACGAGTTTAAAGAAGACTGAGTATATGCGATGTTATAGAGTAATATATTTCTTTCGATTTCGAATTTCAAATGATTTCCGATGCTTGTTGGTGGCGTAAGATGAAAAGACATGCAAATATACACACTTATAGACATCTCGTAGAATCATATACATTTTATACATAAATATATGCATACATATATACTACGTAACTGTTTCTCACATTTTCGAATATTGTATTCATTGTCTGTTGATTAAGTGTATTATATGTATTGGAAGAGTAAGTAAAACTTACGAACGCTTGGCGTGGGTTGAAATTTAAACAATAGCTACCGATCTTGAGACATAGTTAAGGACATATTTTTGTCGACTTCCTGCAGGTTTCCCGCGGTACAAGTCTTCTTAGATCTCTACATTCTGACAGCAAAAAAAACCAGTTGGGTGCTACCTTATTGTCACGTAACGGTTAAACTATGAAAAAAAAAATACCCTGTGGTCATTGTTGTTGTATATATACCTAACAATCTAACTTTGATAAGATATTTTTATGAAATTATCGCAATTTATCATATCTTTAAACAAAAGTATTCCACGTCTAAAAAATGTCCTACAAGTTCAACTGTTTGCAATGAATTTTTTTTAAAATTATGAGTGATTTTTATTTGATTTTGATCGTTTACTAAGATAGGCAAAGTGTTTATCTTTACAAATTATTCTCTTTTACTAAATACTTAAATTAGATTGTGTTTTATTGAAGACCTATTTATAATAAGTAGACACATATCAAATTTATAAGTATTGTATCAATTGTGATTATTTAATTTTTATTTAATATTGTGTAAGTTATTTAAATTCATTAAATTATGTCCGATAAAATTATATTTTTTAAAAAATTAATTTAATCATTAAAATACAAATGTATTATTATTAGATGAATATTTTTTTTTATTATTATTATCCATATTGATTGTCTTATATGATTTTTACATTGAACTAAATTCGACTGTAAATTTAAGTATAAACTATGAATGCCAATAAAATAATATAAAAAGCTTGAATATCATAAATAATGTTTACTAAATACTTTTGTAAAAATTTCTTGTGTAAAATCATGTTATAAATAGCTACCTTAAGTTTTTTTCTCAAAAATTCACTCTATGAAGAAATTAATTAAATTTACAAATCATCCGGAGAATTTTCATGACCGACAATGTATAAATGTATTGCACAAAATTTTATTTCTATAAACATTTTTTCAGTCAAATTAAAATGGTTTTCATTATTATAATTTTAGTTAATGAGTAATTGTTTTTAGTAGTATTCATTGAAGTTGAGAATAATATACAATTATATATTTTTCTTTTGGTTTAGATAACATAATTTACATCAAGTGAGATTTATATTCTATTGTAATATTTATACAAAACAATAATAAGAATATCATTTCCGTTTTGTGGTTATAGTATCTATAGAGTACGTATATTTACAATTCTCATTATGTATACATATTTTATCACGTACATCTTATAAATTAATGTTTAATTTAATAACTAAAATTTCAATATAAAGGTAATATAAAGTAATAATAAAATAATAATTATATCAATAAAATAATAAATACATTACAAATTATATCTAGTGACAAGAAGAAAGTTAAAAATACGAGCGGTATTTTTTATGCAATAAAAAATAAATAAAATTATACAATTTTTCGCAAAACTTGAATACACGAATGTTATTTAATAAATGTATATGAAGTTTAGTTTGGTTACGTTTATATTTGATGTGTGCGGTGGTCTTTGTTCCGTGCACTACGTGCATTTACATATACGTATACTCATTTGTAAACCACACACACACACATACACACACACAAGTATGTATATGTATGTACAGTAAAACCTCAATAAGACGGAATCGCTTGGGAACATGAAATTTTTCCGTGTTAACGGGGTTTCCGTCTTGACGGTGTTTAAAAAATAATATTGAATTAAATTAAAGATTACATACTTATTTTTAGCCAGTATACATAAATAATAATTTTATTTTTTTTTTTTAAAAAATAGTTGTTGATTTTTTTTGTAATTGTATTACGATAATAATGTAATGTCATCGTACAAATATATCGATTATCTATAGTACCGATAATACGAAAATAAACTTATTATACGAAAATCATGTTATATTACTGTCTTAGCGAGAGTTTTCATCAACTTTTATTACAAAAACGTGTTCGTTTCCGGCTTGGCGAGACTTTTGCATAGAATATTTTTCTCGGTCTATCTGTATATTATTTGAATAATGCTTTTAAAAATTATAATAAAAACATCGGCAATGGAAAGGGTTTACAACAATTCTTTTTGGACAGATCATTTGTATAACGTTACTATGATAACCAGCCCGGAATTTAATGTGTACAAAAACCGTCGTTCATAACTGCTCGTTGTGTTTTCACACGATTAGGGTACATATAACTTGTATAATGTTATTGTCGTTGTGTTCTGGTCGTGTATGATTACAGTACAAAGAATAGGCTTAATCATTAAAAATGGTATCGCCTATAGAGTATTTGTATATAATATATATATATGCATCAAGAATTGAACGGGAATGCTAATATTGAAAACAAAGTCAGTTTTTGTCTTCAAGAATTTGTGTGGCCGGAAAACGATCAATGCTTTGTCCATTGAAACCTGTGTGAGTGTGTGTAATAACAATATTACATTGTTTGTCAAAAGATCAATTATAAAATTATAGTTTGAGCGCCATACACACAGAAAGCGTATAACTGACATTGATATAGCTACAGAATGTTATATACACACGTGTATACATAAAAAAAAGAAATAAAATGTATGTTTTTTTTATTATGTTGCGAAAAGAATTTTTTTGGAATACAGTTATTTTTTAATTGACGAACTAAGTACAAACAAAACATAGCTTAACATTATGGTTCCTTCTGTATAGAAAAACTTAAAGAATAAAAAAAATGCGACTACATAACATGTGAACGAAATTTAAGCCCACCCAAAAACAATGCTCAATAATATGCATTTGAATGGATAAACATGAATTATACAATATGATATTAGTGCACTCGAGGATACTTGAATATTTGTGTACGTGAAAACTGTATTCAACGAACTCGTTTCGTAATATTATACCCACTACAGTACTACATTTATTTGTGGGATGATTGATGGGTGTACTCGTATATGTTTATATTATATATAAATATATAATATAAATGTATGAATTATATTAGTTATTTAAAATCCGTTATGGGCAATGACTCTTAGACTCTTATTATCGATAAATAATCGCCTACTCGCAGAAAGCGCACAATATGTTGTGTTGTAGTTTTGGATTTTAAAATTTCAGTTGATTCCGTCCGTATATGTATAATAGAAGAATACGTTTTTTACACTTATGATTTATTTCATTTGAAAAATCTTTAGTATAATCAAACGTATACAATGTACTATTATTCAAATAGTCAGTGCCCCATGTTTATATATGTATATAAATTACATAATTTGTGTAGGTACTCGATTTCCACTTTTTATAAAGCCATCAAATTTATTTTTATTTTTTTAAAGAATCTTATGATAATGATCAATAAAATCAAAACTACACTTCAAAAATCTCGTCTCATTCCGTTAATACCGATTTCATTTCCATATATGTATTATTATTTAATTTTGACCGAACACGTTAATTTATTCATATATTATGAATTTTTTTTTCCGAGGATCGTGTCACTCCAAACGTGCACATCTCATATATTTACTCGTATTTTTAAAATAGATATAAGTTTATTTTGTTTTTTTGAGCAGAAATTTGTCAAATTCAATGAATATCACGATTCTGCTCGCGCATTATTGTGTCTAGTATTCTTTTAATTAATTATATGTGTTAATAGCGTTTGTGTGTTGAGGCAGCCAAATCTTGATTACTTCTTAAAATATTTGTAGAAGTAATGCACCCTTAAATAATACTCGTATAATTGCTATCCTTGATTTCAAAATTTCTTAATTATAATATGATTTAACTATGAAACTTACTAATTCTTTTTATATAAATGCACTATTTTATTTATAATAATGATGCTCAAAAATGTTATCACATTCAATATCCATTTTATATATATATATATATATATACACACAAACACACACACACACACACACACACACACACACACACACACACACACACACACACACACACACACACACACACAAGTATACATACTTGGGTATTTTAAATGTATGTATTTTGAGCAACAAATTACCACATAGTCGTAATAAAATCATTAAACATTTTTATTATATATCTTACTACTCGTAGATTAAAAAGTGTAAGTAATTGATTTAGACATTTAGACGTATAAATACATTTGTATGATTTTCAATATTTTATGTATATGTTTATGTTTATGATATTCCATGTTTATGTTGGTCATTAAAAAATTTGAAAAAATATTACAGGAAATAATTTAAATTTTATTAAACACATTTATCAAAACTGAAAGTAAAATATGTATAAAAAATTGTTAATTTGTATAATACAACAAATTTAATTATTTTATATTTATGATAGTTAAATTTGTTGTATTATACAAATTAACAATTGTTTATATATATTTTACTTTCAGTTTTGATAAATGTGTTTAATAAAAATCAAATTATTCCCTGAAATATTTTTTCAAATTTTTTAATGGCCAAATCGGTGAATTGGTCGTGACACATGTTTGCATCTTTAAAATATTCTCATAGAAGAAAAAGACTTCTGCTACATGGCTTTTACACAAGGTTAAGCAGACAGATTGATTTCTATTTGTGCAATTTTAAATTTATTTGAAAGTATACATATAACTTAAAATAATATATAACACATCATATAATCTTATCATTTTATCATGTCTTCTTCTTCTTTTGACTCGCCTTTCTCCCTACTATTTGGGGTCGGCCACCCTTGTCCTACACCTCCACTTTACTCGGTCAATCACATCTCCTCTGCACACACCGACAGCCCTCATGTCATTCTCCAAAGTCTCCAAACATCTCTTTTTTGGTCTTCCTCTTCCTCTTTTCCCTTCAACATCCATCTTCATAACCACTCTTACTGCATTCGTTTCCTCTCGCCTTATTACATGCCCAAACCATCTCATTTTATCATGTAACTTAGTATTTTCATATTTCACAGTTTTCACCATATTTTTAAATTTTTAGTTACTCTCCTTTCACTTTCTAAATCCGCACTGTAAATGTCAAAGAATAACAAAACATATTTGGAAGATAGGTATTGACATTTTTACTAGTTCAGCCTCCTAAGACCCATTTTCTTGTCTATGTATTTGCGTTTTCATGCAATATGCTTATATATATATATATATATATATATATATATATATATATATATATATATATATATATATATATAGTGTTAACATAATCCGTTTTACGGGGTTAATGTAAGAGTTTCTCCCCTTGAACACTATTTTACATACCGCACGTTGAATTCCTTTTTAGCAAGATCGTAGCTAGGTTCGTAGGATCGTAGCTGAACGATATACCTCTGCAATTGCCTGCCACGACGACTTGTCTCTTATGCCAATGAAAGTCAAAGTACTAACACATGCACACTACCATAAACTTTACGTCGCCACTAAAACCACGAACATGGTACCTGCGATGACGGCCAACAATAACAACACGTATATAACGAGTACATATGTGCCAAACATGGACATGTGCCAGCGGCTAGGGTACTGGAATAATATTATGTTCTGTTATAAATCTAGTCTGCAGGTCATTCACAAACGTGAATAAAATTTGACGCGAAAAAAAAAATAAAAAACCGCGTGTGTTTTGCTTTCTCGAAATCGAAATAATGTATAAAGGATCACGCGGCGGTCTCTGCGCATAGTGCTGCCGTTAGTGTGTTCCGTGGTGTCTTACCGGATGCATAAATTTATGTGACCTGCAAGCACACGTGTACATACTCATGTATAGTTTACTTTTACTATAAATGTGAGTGTATTATGCTTATATATTAAAGTGTATTAATATTTTTTTATCATAATGACAGAGAGGTCAATCATCGATCAAAGACTCGCGTAGAATTTTATATTTATATACATATATTTATACGTAGATATGTCTGCCGTTCAAAAAGTCTCCGGTAATAATGCGGGTTAACTGTACATTATAATATGAATCTTATGCTAACTTTATATATACAGTGTCGTTTGATTTTTATTAAACAGCCGTGGCGGTATAAAAATTCCAGTTAAATTTACCATTAGTTTTCGAAACCAAAATAGTTCTGTGTACTTAATATACACAGGTATATGTGTGTATTTTTAGGGTTGCATATAGGTGGCACTATGTTTATTACAGTATTATAGTATTAGTATTTTTAAACATTTTGTATATGTTCATAAAAATTATTTCCAAATATTCCATGCGTGATTGAAAATCCTCTTCTTCTTAATCTAATTATCATAACGGTTTTTGCTGAAGGATTCGTAGCCTTAGGTATAAAGTATACTCGAATATTTCGAAGTTCAAAATATTTTTATGTCACCTTTTACCGTGTCTAATAGTTTTATACAAAAAAAGAACCGAATGGGCCTCGCTCTGCTGTACAGTTGGGGGTGGAGTGCACCTCGTTTATAGGATAGGTCATTATTACAATGGATTTGTTAAATTTGAATGCAATGATGGATATCATTGTATACGAATAACGATTCTGAACGGAGTTAATGTTTGTCTAGGATATAATACATTGTTATTTATAAATATTGTAAAAAGTATATTTTATTTTGAAACGATAAATATATTTTTCAATTAGGATGGGTTGGCAGTTGCATACAGCGACTTAGTTTGTCAGTCTAGAATATTATACATTATATTATATTTTACATGTAATTTTATGTCAATATTCGCTGTTTTGAAGAGTAGCTTATAGATAACCTAGTGTTAAAATTTTGAACCTTAAGTATGAACAGAAAAAATTTTATGAATTTTTATCTACAAAATAACTTGCAAATTATCGTGATTTTTACACATTTTATACAAATTGAGTATTAAGGGCTTATTAAAAAAAAATTTGAGTAAACCGATCACAGATATTTTTTAGTTACGATAATTTTAACTTATTATAAACCTTGTATTAAATTTTAAAAGAGTTTTTGGTCTGCCAATTAAATTTTATAGATGTTTAAAAACAAAAATTTAAAAAAAATCGAAAATTTAAATTGTCTATAAATAAGTCAAAATATGTCAAAATACTTTGAATACTTAACCATGTATAGAAAACGTCAATATAAAGATTTGGTGAAAATTTCAAGTTATTGCGATTTTTTGTTTTTGTGTTAGAGCATTTTGAAAAAATGTAATTTGTAAAAACGTGATTTTGCGTGAAATTTCCCGTTTTTTCGTAATTTTTTTATCGTTTTTTTCGATTTTTTTAAAAAAGTATTTTGAAAAGTTGGATTTTAGACTAGCCAAAGTACCATCTACATTCACTTTCCTTTCAGAAAAGTTGCTACATAAGCAAATCGAAGAATTTTTACTGCCAAAAAAGGTGTCGTCAGACACAAAAAAAATAAATAAAAATAAAGACACATCATTGTAAAACCAATAGATTCCATCACTCCGTTCAAAATCTAAAAATAAAAAAAGAACCGGATGGGCCTCGCTCTGCTGTACAGTTAGGGGTGGAGTGCACCTCGCTTATAGGATAGGTCATTATTATAATGGATTTGTTAAATTTGAATGCAATGATAGATATCATTGTATACGAATAACGATTCTGAACGGAGTTCATATGTTAGTCTAGAATATAATACAATGTTATTTATAAATATTATATAAGTATATTTTATTTTTAAACGAAAAATTTAGAAAAACCGAAAATTTAAATTGTCTATAAATAAGTCAAAATATGTCAAAATAATTTGAAATTTTAACCATGTATAGAAAACGTCAATATAAAGATTTAATGATAGTTTCAAGTTGTTGCGGTTTTTCGTTTTTGAGTTAGGGCATTTTAAAAAAACCGATATCATTTGTCAGTCTAGAACATTCTACATTATATTATATTTTACATGTAATTTTATGTCAATATTCGATGTTCAAACGCTTATAAAAAAAAATTGTGCCTATGGATTTTAATAATTTTTGAATGACATTAAGAACTACTTCTGTGGAATCTTCGATTAAATTTTCAAGTATTTTGTAGAAGCCAAATTTTTTTTATCACCGATTATAAAAATAAAATGTAAAAAAATCGAATATTTTAAATGCCTATAAGTGGCTTAAAAATCAATATAATATTTTGAAAAAAATATTGCATAAAAGAAATACCAATCTTAACAGCTGGTAGAAATTTCAAAAATCTGCGACTTATACTTTTTGAATTATAACAAATATTTAAAATCGTCTGAGAATAAATCGCTATTTTATGCAATTTCGTAAATATTTAAATTTCAAACAGTCGTACAATTTTTTCCTCTTAGTCTGGTAGAAATTTTTTTAAAGATTTTTGAAGAGTAGCTCATAGATAACCTAGTGTTAAAATTTTGAACCTTAAGTATGAACAAAAAAAATTTTATGAATTTTTATCTACAAAATAACATGCAAATTATCGTGATTTTTACACATTTTATACAAATTTGAGAATTAAGGGCTTATAAAAAAAAATTGAGTTAACCGATCACCGATATTTTTTAGTTACGATAAGTTTAACTTATTATAAACCTAGTATAAAATTTTCAAGAGTTTTCGCTCAATCAATTAAATTTTATAGATGTTTAAAAACAAAAATTTAACAAAAATCGAAAATATAAATTGTCTATAAATAAGTCAAAATATGTCAAAATACTTTGAAATCTTAACCATGTATAGAGAACGTCAATATAAAGATTTGGTGAAAATTTCAAGTTGTTGCGGTTTTTCATTTTTGAGTTAGAGCATTTTAAAAAAAACCGATATCTTTGTCAGTCTAGAATATTATACAGTATATTATATTTTACATGTAATTTTTTGTCAATATTCGCTGTTCAAACGCTTATAAAAAAAAATTGTGCCTATGGATTTTAATAATTTTTGAATGACTTTAAGAACTACTTCTGTGGAGTCTTCTATTAAATTTCCAAGTATTTTGTACGAGCCAAATTTTTTTTATCACCGATTATAAAAAAAAAATGTAAAAAAATCGAATATTTTAAATGCCTATAAGTGGCTTAAAAATCAATATAATATTTTGAAAAAAATATGACATAAAGGAAATACCAATCTTAACAGCTGGTAGAAATTTCAAAAATCTGCGACTTATACTTTTTGAATTATAAAAAATATTTAAAATCGTTTGAGAATAAATCGCTATTTTATGCAATTTCGTAAATATTTAAATTTCAAACAGTCATAAAATTTTTTCCTCTAATTCCGGTAGAAATTTTTTTAAAGATTTTTGAAGAGTAGCTTATACATAACCTCGTGTTAAAATTTTGAACCTTAAGTATGAACAGAAAAAATTTTATGAATTTTTAACTACAAAAAAACTTCCAAATTATCGTGATTTTTACATATTTCGTATAAATTGTAACTTTGAGCACTTATAAAAAAAAATTGTGAGTTACGATTTTAGATTTTTTTTTATCAGTTAAGGAACAACTTATAAGAAACCTTATATTAAATTTTCAAGATTTTCTAGGCAGCCAAAAAAATTTTATCGTTATTTAAAAAAAAAATACTTAAAAATATTGAAAATTTCAATTGTCTATAAATATCTTAATAAAAGTCAAAATACTTTGAAAATTTAATGGTGTATAGAGAACGCTAATCTAATCATTTGGTGAAAATTTCAAGTATTTACATCGATTAGTTTTTGAGTTATAGCAAAATAAAAAATTTGATTATGTCAAAAACTGGTTTTGCGTAAAAACTCCCGTTTTTCCCAAATTTTTTTATGGTTTTTCCCGTCGCATTTAAAAAATATTGGAAATTTTTAACTTTTGACCCCCCAAAGTACCAAATAGATTCACTTTCCTTTCAGAAAAGTTGCTACATAAGGCAATCGAAGCATTTTTACTGCCCCAAAACGTGTCGACAGACACAAAAAAAAAAAAAAAAAAAAAAAAAAAAAAAAAAAAAAAAAAAAAAAAAAACACACATCATTGTAAAATCAATACATTCTTCACTCCGTTCAGAATCTAAAACCTACCGGCAATATATATTTACATATAATATATTATGTATAAATTATTCTTTATTTCGTGTAACATTTACGTTCTACCCTATATGTGATTAATAATACAATAAATATGCATTGTTTGATTTTATTATGTGTATATTCTCAGGGAAATAACCTAAAATTTTTTTTTTTTATTCCGTTACACGTCTATGAATACAGTTGTTATATATTAATACAACGTCCGCGAGACAAACCGGAAAACGAGGATTTCAATAACGCACCTGTTCGTCATCGAGAGGAAAAAGAAAGTCATTATACCCGCTGACGGCGACAACTTATAGTGTTTATGTATCTTATAACATCAGTTTATACATTGTATTTATTTATTAAATAGGTGTACCTATGAGCATTATGTACAATTTAAACGACGAATAAATAACAGCAGGTTTGCGTCACAGCTTTACAATATTAATATGTATATAATACTTGTAGTATTTCGTTTTCGTGTATATGAGTAACAAGCAGTTATAGGGTATGCATCGCAGTTCGGTATATGGTATATGGTGATTGTGTTGACAATGCGCATAGAACTACCAAAAGCTATAAAAAACTGGAATTGCATTTTCCTAACATGTCGGAAATGTAGTTGCAAAAAAAACCATCAAGGTGCCTCCTAATTGTGAACCGACCAATGCCTTTTTAACACAATTAATATTTATATCTTATTACATTTGTAAACTTTAAAATATTATTGCTCAAGAATAAAATTTTTTTTTTTTTTGAGTGTGTGTGTGTAGTTCTAGTAAAGTTAAGCACGGGACCTGATGCCCGGGCAGATCTCCTTCTCCTCCCTTGACGGTCCTGAGTGCGCTTACCATACGAAAGAGATGGTGGCGATACTCGAGATGAAATAATGCAATAACTTTTTACGTGGGGCTTAATTTTATTTTCTACATTAGTATTTATGCAAATGTCGTGATGGGAGTGAAACGGTATGGACATTGCATTATTAGGCACGAGGTAAATACGATTATGCATATAATATTATGCATTGGTATGGAAACCGCGCACGGAAACAATACTGTAGTAATACGAGTATATGCACACGCCGTGGTCAATATAATACTTCAGTTGCCGCGTACGTGTACCATTTTCAGTAGCAAACTAATACGACCAGCCTAATTAAGGATTTGCGCAGTGAAAAGGATCATCATTCGTATACCTCATACACATCAGTTATATTACGCTTATTCCAATATCTAATAAAGACTATCGTGTGTGTGTGTGTGCGTATTATATAGTTACAATTGAACCTATATTTATTGACCTTAACAGTTCTTTAAAAACAATAATCATTAAATAGAAATTTAATATAAAATAAACTTAAATTTTAGATTCTGAACGGAGTGATGGAATCTATTGGTTTTACAATGATATGTGTTTTTTTTTTATTATTTTTTTTTTAGATTCTGAACGGAGTGATGGAATCTATTGGTTTTACAATGATGTGTGCTTTTTTTATTTATTTATTTTTTTTTTTTTGTGTCTGACGACACCTTTTATAGCAGTTAAAATGCTTCGATTTGCTTATGTAGCAACTTTTCTGAAAGGAAAGTGAATCTAGTTAGTACTTTGGAAGTCAAAAGTCATTGCATTCAAATTTAACAAATCCATTATAATAATGACCTATCCTATAAACGAGGTGCACTCCACCACCCCCTACTGTACAGCAGAGCGAGGCCCATCCTGTTCTTTTTTCTTTTAAACTTAATATATACGAACTCTATGAACAATAATATATATATATATATATATATATATATGTTAATATTGGTATATTATCAAAGCTACATTTGTAACTTATGTAATACGTTACATTTGTTGCTACCTAAAGTTATTACGAGTGTATACTATAATATACAGTGTGATCACAATAAGTGGAAACACTCAATAACTATATATAGGCTCCATATATTTTAAATCTGATTTTTTGGCTAAATAATAAACATAATTATACACATTTTTAAATAATTAAACTATTTTTATGACAGTTAATTTCGTGCATGCGCACAATAACTTTTTTTTTTTAAATGGCATGACCTATTTTTGACCTCGAATTATATTTCTTTGTATTTTTTTTAATGAATTTTGGCGGTAGAATTTCTTTTCTAAGTTGGAAATGACCGAGTTATAGCAATTTCGATTTATATTATTTGCACGGGTATGACAGATTACATAATATGTACTTAATAATTATATATACGTAAAAATATAAATACAAATATTGATTTCTTTTTATTCATTAAAGTTAAAAAGAAATAAAATTACATTCATTTGAAAAGAAATTAAGCAGAGAAAATCAAATGTAAATGTATGTTTAATCATAGTTACTCATATAATGAAGAGCATAGGTTTCTTTGGCAAGATGTATTTTTTTTGCACTCCCAATATGTAAAAGCATGTCCCCTTTTTCTAAAATGTCCATAATAACTAATACATTAGTATTAAATCTGGTTTAAAATCATAAAAAATTGACTTTTTATTTCTTATTAGTTACTGGCACTTACTGCAGAATAATATCAACTGAGAACAATTTTTAAATTATAACTGGTACTTATTTCCGTATGATATTATTTATATATTATAACTACAATACAATTACTGAGATAAGTTTAATAAATATAAACACAAAAGGTTATATATAACAGGTGTTTCAAAAATTGGATAAGTTATTTTTAATTTTACGTATTTCTTATTATTAACTACGTATTTTGTAATCTGTTAAACCCGTGAAAATAACATAAATTCAAATTGCTATAACTCGGATATTTTTCAACTTAGAAAAGAAATTCTACCACCAAAATTCATTAAAAAATACAAAGAAAAATAATGTGTGGTCAAAAATAGGTCATGCCATTAAAAAATTTTTGGAGCACATACGCGAAATTAACTGTCACAAAAATAGTCTTATTACTTGAAAATTTGTATAATTATGTTTATTAGTTTTTTCAATCAGAATTAAAATTTATGAAGCCTATACATAGTTATTGAATGTTTCCGCTTATCGTGATCACACTGTATATAAATGCAATACATTTAAATTGATTATAAAGTAAATTCGTAAAATAAAATTAATTTTGTAGAGAGTTTAATAAAATAAAAGTTTGACCGTGTATTTAATACAAAACTGATTTTAGTCACACAACTATCGACCAAATATGTAGCCCGCTAAAACATTAGCGCGAGTTTTTGCTGCTTTTTTCTTTTCATTTTTTTTTTTTTTTTTTTTTTTTTTTAATGGTCATCTGAGATATTGAAAATATATTCTTGAATATCATTGTGCTACAATCGCTTCCATATATATCGGTCCGCTGCTACAGCGGTACACCCGATAGTATTCGCTTTTATAATATATGTATACCTTCATCATATGGGGCTGTATTATAAATATACGTGTATGCTCATTATCTTTTCTATTAGCTCTTCTCTGTACGTGTACTTGCCGCCTTGGCCTGGTTTCATGCGTACATTTTATTTACACGTTTATATTCGTACTTATTTATATACAGATAAGTTAAGCTCGATCGGTTCATATGTGTATTTATTTCGCTACTCTCGGTAAAAATATTTTTCACATTTAATATATCTATCCGCTATCGTTAAGTCACAGTAAAATGTACAATACACATATTTTTATGCAGCCGAATCAGGTGTTAGAAATTAATATTATACACCATTACGACGTTATTGCGACTCGATTCGCTTTCAGCCATCTATATACGCGCCGTGCGGCATTATCTAAAGATTCGCATCCATATAACGTTCGCGAACTATATAGCGCTGCAACACATTAAAACTAATACAAGTCATGTATGAATAATTCCATAATACGAGTATACTCCTACACTTTCTTCGTAAAATTAATTGTACGCACATATAAAAAATATATTATAAGTTTGAGCTATATGTCACATAATCTAGAATTGTGTGTGTAGATGTGTGTACTATAGATAGTATTATCAGTGAAGACTAATAGAATTTCCCCATAAAATCTATAGCTACCAATAAATAATAATAATAAACAATTTTATAGTTACCTATTTTAATCGGAATATTAAAGTATATCCAATGATTTATATTGTTTTTATCATTGAAATAAATGTATTTGTTATAACGGTGTACAGTCTCTAATTCAGAGAAATGGTCAACCGACCGATAGTTTTAATCGAAACATAAAAATTATCGGTGGATTGGTAGAGTGGCTAGGAAAAATAAGTATCGTACTATAGACTGAATTGAATCGGGTTTCATAATCAGTCTCTCTTGAATATTTTTCTACTGGCCACCACTGAATTTTATAAAGAATATTTATTATATTTATATGTAAATACATATTGTTACTTAAAGTAGCCAAGAAAGAAAGAAAGTCTGGGTGGTTATAACACTGTGTTGAGTAGATATTGCTGCTACTGATAGTGATTCGACGGCGACGGGAAGTCGGATAGGACCCGTCTTGAGGGTGTGTCAAACGAAACCCCATGTGAATTAGAATCGACGTGACTGATGAGAATCTTTGAAACGAAATTCGAGAGGACCTTTGTACGCACAATGCGTGCCGCACACACACCCGCGTCTACTGTACGTAACAGAGCAGCCCTCTTTCATCTATGTTGGTATTGCCCTGTGTGTATGTTCATATTTGTATTTATTCGAATACAAAATACGTATACAACTCTACACAGACCAATTTCCAAACGCCACTTATTACTTTTAATTAACTATTTCTGTTTTATTTATTAAGTATTATTTTTTTTCACTAATATTATCTTCTGTATACGAGAAAAAAAATATGTTTATTAACGACGACAGTTCTCAACAGTCGGCCCAACAAGTTGATAGTATCGGGTAAAAATTAATTTTTTTTTTTGTGCAGTATGTAATGTTTATTTAAAATATGTAAATGCGATAACATAAACGCACGGGTAGAAGATAATATGTTTGGTCATGTCAACGGTAATCGTACGTACTATGAACGCGTGTACAATAAGTTATTGTTAGTTATAGTCAATAACTAATAGTTAAGTACCTATCATCTGGGATAGTTGTACAAAAAATGTTATACCCTCCGGCTGTTTATAATATTATCAATTTTTAAACATGTATTTAAAAATCGTAGTTAACCATAGTTGCAGCAGTTTAATAATATTAAAGTATGACTACTCTTTTCGTATAGAACACTGTTATAACTTACGTAGAAATCCCGTCATTCAGCGCATTTACAAAAGCAAACATGTTTAACTAAACCGTTTACGTATATTTTATGTATATACATATTATGTATATATTTTATATGGTATATATGTAAGTACGCAGTTGATGGAGCAAACTAACGTCTTATCTCATATGCGCTTGAGTTCCCAGATGTTATTGGTGTTGTTGTTTTTATTGCTTTTTAATAATCGTGGGCATAGCTTACATTGACATATCAAATCGATATCGAAATACTCGATCACTGTAGCATTATAAAGACTTGAAATCATTTTATCGTTTGCCAGCCAATATAATATATTATAAATACGATGATTATCGAAAGCGATAGAAAATGTATTTTTATTTTCTTAATGGTAAAGAGTCTTTAAATTGCCGGGTGGTAGTAATGTGAAAACGGTACCCACCCAGTTCTCGGAAAAAAAGGGAAAAAAAGAAAATCGGGTGTATTATTTATCCGCGTATCCGTAATTATACCAAATATATATACATATATATATATATATATATATATATATATATATTATAACTCAAATTAAATTGTTTTCTATTTTAATACTTTTTAACTGCACTAGCTACCATCGGAATATCAAATTTTTTTTTATAATACATACATAAATGTTATGTATTATTATACGTATATGATTGAATTTATGTAATATATTTTCAAAATGACGTAATTTCTATTAAATAATTTCACACGATTGTACCTTAATTATTTTTAGGTTTTTTTTACTTTTTCGTATAAACACAAACGACAATTATTTCTATGTAGAAATTCAATGATATACAAGCATATAACCTGTTCGACCGAGATGTTAAATTACTTTTTATGTTAGAACCAATTTTTCTCTCTATTTATTCCTTATAAGTAAGGTCGTTGTTGTTAGGGGTCTTGATTATCCAAAATAACAGTCTAGGTTATTATGCAATTGACAACTTACCATATATTCCTATGATTTTCTCATAGACGAATGTTTACTGACGCCATGAGATTCTACCGTGCGTCGATTACATTAAAAAATGCACTAGAAATCAACGTTCTGTTTGTATAACGGTGGTGTATATATTTACGGTAAAAAATCTGTGTAAATATGTAGGTTACGCATTGTAACATAATAATAATTGTGACTGTTGGTAGAGTATGTATTGGTACGCTTGAAATCAGAATAGTTTTTATGCAATTAAAATCTCGATTGACCACCATGAACTTCGGGTTGTATAGATTTACCCTTGTCATTGTATAATACATCGTTTTGTATATTCGTGTACTTTTTACATGTTAAATAATGAAAAGAAAAAAAATATAATTACATAAAATAACGATTACCATGAGTTTCGTAATGTAACATGTTTACACCTATATATTGTACATAATAATACGCATGATCGTTAGCAGTAATATATCCACAAAATATTTATTTCAGAGAGAAAAATGTCGATATGTAGTTTGTATCCTATATATATATATATATATATGGATGCACGACAGAAAGTGTATATGTATTGTATGTGTATATATATACATGTGTGAGTGTGTGTGTGTGTAGGTATCTGACGACGATGCGGTGTATATAATTAAACGCATAGAAAGAAAATGTTCTTACAGAATAAAAATAAAAACAAAACTTCTGACATTAAACACATTATTGTCGAGAGTCGTAACCGTGAAAAATCGTCGTACGTTTTTTAAATTTTTTTTTTAACGATCTACCAAGAAATGATTTATCTGTCGGCCATTAGAACATCGTCGGCGGCGGCGGTTGTATACCTGTTTGTTTTTCTTTAATAAATTACGATTGTGTGTTTCAGACATGTCCGCTTTGATACACTCCCAGAAGCAGCACCAGTCAATCCGAGCGCCCAAGTCTATTTGCGACCTATCGGATGATGTCCTCATGTCGGGATTACAATTTCCGGGTAAGTTAAAATTAAATTATTAAGTTAAAATTAAATTATTGAAAAAAAAAGTAAAAAGTAAATTTTACTCGTTTTCTACTGAGAGGTTAATTAAGGAATTCATCACACTACCTTTTCAATACTATTTACAAACATAACATATTATTAAAAATATTTTCGATTAATATCATGACGGGAGTTTCTTCTGATAGTAGTTGTACCTACTGCCGTACTGTATTCCATAAATTAAATCTAATTGTGCGCGGAATGGCTTGTGTTTTATATAATAAATACATGTCTGGGAACGCATATATTCGATAGAGGCAGCGGTGTCGGTAGCAATTGGGTTAATTTAATGAGAGAAAAATAAATAACCCTCATCGAGGTCCCTCTTGTTATTTAATACTATAATATACTGTTCCGATCATGCAATCACAGGATGAAAAAAAGGAAAAAATATATCGCCGGGTTTTCAAAAGCACCGGAAACTACAAATAAAAATACAAACTTCGTATTTTGCACGTGCATTTTTTTTTCGCGTTGCACATATTTTGTCGTTTATGCACGTAGGGTTGTGCGTACCAGTGTATATGTTTGTTAGTGTTATTTTCACCATTATTACGATATACTTCCTATACATACTACAATGTTTATAATAATGTTTTGGCACGTTGCAGACTTTTATTTATTTGTTTCTCACACGTTACCGTTTAGCACCAACCGTCGTCTGTGTTGATGTATGTTTTCGTAACAGTATCACTTTCTCTGAATTCCGAAATGAAAAAAAGAATAATAATAACGTCAAATTCTATTATAAGATCCAAATCTATGACATCCCGTGCTTACAAACACGTTTGAAGTTTGAAGTTTTAATAAGGCGCCCTGTAATAAAATCTTGCTATATACTTTTTTTTTTCTTACCGCACTGAAAAAGTTGTAAAAACGCGTAATATAATACATTTAAATCGTCTTATTTATTTACTGATTTTTAAATTTCAGCCACTATTCGTTCCCACGTTAATTTAAAAAAAATAATTTTAATGCCCAGTCTTTTCGCTCTATGGAATTTTTATATTCAATTTATTTTAATAGATTATAAAAAAATAATAATAATAATAATTATACCATAAGTCTAAGTAATTATTTAAAGATGATTAATATAAATAATACGATGAAATTAAAAAATATAAATATAAGTGAAGAAGTGTAGATTATACAGTTGCGTTTGTCAATTTAAACAATACAAAAATGTACATGGTTTAGAATTGAATACAACGTTTTTTTTCCAAATTTTTAGTTCACAAAATTTTTGAATTAAATCTGAAAAATCAAGTGTGTTGGTTATTTCCCTTTCAGCAGATAGACGAACGAGTGAGTTTAATTTTTCTTGGTGAAGGGACGTTCTTCTGGCGTTTTCAATTAGTTCTAATTTTGAATTTATTCTTTCTGCTTCACAATTCGAAACTGGCAAAAGTTAAATAAAGTCGTAGAGAAATGTACACTTTTGGAAAGACTTCTTTTAAATAATTTTCATGTACATATAATTAAATATTTCGAGGAGAAATTATTGGCAAATTTAACTGCATTATATAACTTGAAAAGTGCTAATGAATATGTCGGCAGAAATCTCTGATAATAATTGTGAACCGAATTTTGTAATAAACCCAAAAATACTACAAAGATTATCATATGCGCTTAATCTTTTATCAAGTTCAGTAACTAAACAATCAACGATAACGTAAAAAATATCAACCCCCAACTTTCTTATTTCGCAAAAGTTAGAATTTCCTTCTGTTGTACCATCCGAGAATTTTTTTTTTCCAACAATTTTTTTCTCCATAGGGCAAAATATTTGTTGATAATTCCTTTGTTTTCAAAATATATAAACTTCTCTCTTAATGAACTAACATAAGTTTTTAATCCTTTTAATAAATTTACAGCTGTAAACAAATCTATTCCCGGTTTTTGAAGGTATTTACTAACACTGCTAAACTGCGATAAAATCTCACTCCACATAACTGCCATAAAAGCTGTTTTAAACTTTATCATTTTATATTTTATTGATTTAGCCATATGACGATTTTATTGTTTTTCGTTAACATTTTCAAAAATATCTGTTAATGTACATATAATTTTGTCATAATTTAAGATAATAGCTTTGTAATAGCTTACACGACTCCGCGTGATACTCCCACCTAGTATTACTTAAAGTTTTCAAAACAATTATTTTATCTTTTTCTTCCGATTGTAAACCAGTCAAAAGCTAATTCCGTTTATATATTGAGGCCACAAAAAATTCATACAATTTTTGAACAACACCAAAAAAACTGATTGCTTCTAAACAGCATTGCATTGCATGTGTCCCTACTAAATTTAGGGAATGAGCAAAACAAGGTGCAAATAAAGCAACACTGCATTTTATTTTATTTGAGTCTGTAAACCCTCAAATATACACTCATATTATTAGCATTGTATGATTGACTACAATGTTGCAAATTAATATTATTATTTTTCAAAAAATGTATTACTTCTTCGGCCATTGAAATGCCAGTATGACTTAATATATGTATGTATGTTAAGAATCGCTCAACAACTAACCCTTTATAACAGTATCTAACAACAACAGCATATTGATCTTTATGTGCTCTATCTGGAGTAGAATCTAAAATTAGATCGAAATATTTAGTTTCTTGTAACTGCTTAGTTATTTCCAATAAAACTTCATTTCCCATTAGGTTAATTATTTCGTTACAAATTCGCATCGAAATATAAGATACATTTCCTGATCCTTTATTAGCGCGTTCATTCATGTGTTGTTTTAAAAAAGTATCAAATTCGGAAATAATTTCGAGAATTCCAAGAAAATTTCCATTACTCGAAGAACCCAACCGCGAGTCATTACCCTCAAATGCTAACCCACGAACAGCCAAAAATTTAACAACAGATACTACACGTATCTTCAACCCAATACTTTTTTTCACTCAACATTTTTTCCACCATATTTTTGTCTATACGATGTTTAGTATTTACACGATCTAATCAAGTTAATATTGATTTACGATGGTTTGCACTATTTTCGTGTTCTTTTTCGTAAGATTTTTTCCAATTGTTAAAACCAGAATTAATAAAGCTTGAATTATTTGACTTATTAAATAATTTACAAATAAAACAATAAACGTTGCTAGTGTGTTCAGAAAATATGAGCCATTTATGTAAGTTTATTTCACCATTGGGCAAATTTAATTCGAAAATTTATATTTTTTAAATATTTTTGGATACATATTCTAAAAAAGTGTGATCCTTTTAAGCAGCATAATTCTATAAAAGTGTTATTTAACACTAATGGCCACATTCCCTGATCATGATATAATTCAATATCAAATTCAAAAGTATGAATATTCGAATTAAAATTAATTGCAATCGCTGAATTTTCTACTATAGAACAATTGTCAACATTATTTTCAGATAAATTAAAAGCATCAGATTTTAAGTTTTATATTGTAGAACAATTTTCAATATTATTTTCAGAAAAATTTAAATCATCAGATTTTTGAAGTCACTATTGTATTGGGCACGACACTATTACTATCATTATTCATGTTTTCAACATGAACATAACTATTATTTAGAACCATTTGTTAATTTACGTAATATTCTTACCATATCTTCGGTCTCCTTTTTTAATTTTTGTTTTGCGTAACCACTGAGATAATTCCTTTTTTTCAGACATTTTAAAATTGCAATTGCTTTTGGCACACACTAATAACGAATACTCACGAATTCGACTAAAAACTAATTTAATAATTTAATATCACGACAGTCAACAGAATATACCGATTGTACTAATGACAATAGCTGAACGCTCGCAAAAACGGAAAACCGGTGATATTTGTAGTTAATGCTAACTTAATCATAATGATAAAGTGCTTTCGGTCAACTTTATTTTAAAACTTAATACCTAATTTTATCGATTAGAGAACTATCATAAATTCCATGACAATACGTGACAAACGAAACTACGTAAGCATATATCATAAAATTTCACAGTGCCACTTTGATAATTAAATACCAACAGGGGCTCGGGTCTGCAACCCCCTAGCCCGCCCTAAGTTGGCTCTGATAAAATATAAAATTCAATGTATTTTAACTATCAGCTTTAATTTTTTTTTTTTTGTGTTGTTTTTTTGTGCATTAAATGTACTTATCTAGTGCATAGAAAAATTTCAATACGAACTATGAAAAAGTTGCAACGTCCGAATGTACACGCGAAAAATGATATTTTTATTAAAAATTTCATTTTGTTTTAGGAGCCGTAGATCGACAAGGCAACGCATTGATTTTATGGGTCAAAGCTCAGTCCGGCATACATTCAGATAAATTATCCGACGTTAATGCAGCGGAACTTATTTTATACTATGCTTCATTGAGAAACAGGTAAATGTGTATATATGGTAGTAACTATATAAGAATAAGAATGGTGTTGAACACAATTATAATCACGATGATAAAATATAGTGTTCATTTATTTTAATTTGTATCTTTAATTGACGAGGTTAGGTTATGCGCAGAGTTCATGAGGGATGTATATATTTATTTATTTATTTATTTATTTATGAATGAACGGGCTAACAGCCCAATAGTACAGTACAATTTATAGTAATGAAAATAAATATTATAACAATAAATAGGTAACGCCAAACAATACACGGCGATAATATACAAATAAATAAGACAATAATTAACAAATGTAAAAACAGCAATAAGTAATAACAGATTAAGTATCAAAATTAGAATCAACAACAAAATGAACTTCCTAATAGAAGCATAGGTGCTCATTACAAATGCGCATCATACGATGGATTGGATTATTTCTACCATAGTTGGTGCTGTGGAATGGAACAACAAAGGGAGAATTAGACCTTGTTAAGCGAGAGGGAACTTTAAAATTAATTAGAGAAAGGAGGGAGAGGGAGCATCCACACGTCCGTCAATCAGCTTACGCAAAAATACCAAGTTAGCATCAACTCTTCTGTCTACCAAGGACAAGAGTCCAAGTTTATTCATCAGTGGCCAATAATCATTTGGTGGATATGGAACTCGTAAAATAAATGACGCCGAAGAAAAAAAAACTCCTCTGGACCCTCTCAATGCAAGAAGAGTCTGCTGCCGTAAAAGGGTCCCACAAAATGGAAGAATATGCTAAAAGAGGCCTTACAAGGGAGCAATATAAAGCTTTGAGAGAACTAGAGAGACTAAATTCTTTAGAAGTGCGTACGACAAAGCCGAGCATCTTTAATGCACGACAGCAAACAGCCACAATGTGGTAATGATAATCGAGATTTGGACATAAAAAGATACCCAAGTCTTTCTTCATAGTTACAATATTAATGCTTGACCCGTTTATCAAGTACGTGTAGTGAATTATATTCCTACTACGGGCAAAATACATAGATTGGCATTTACCTACATTGAAGCTTAGCCCCATAGAATTGAACCACAAAACAAGAGCATCTAGCTCTTTCTGGAGGGTTACACAATCAGTTACTGACTCAATTATCCGGAAGATTTTCAAATCGTCAGCAAACATAAGGAACATAGAATCCGGGATAACCTGTTTTAGACCATTAACCAATAGAGAAAACAACAAGGGGGATAAGTGCCCCCCTTGAAGTACACCTGAAGGTACATAGACTGCTTCAAATTTACAACCTAAGACTTTTACATATTGGACCCTATCAGATAAATAAGATTTGAACCAAGAAAGAATTGGCTCCCCAAATCCAGCTTTATATAGAACTTCAATTAGTATTTTATGGTTTACACGATCGAATGCTTTGGAGAAGTCTGTAAAAATAACGTCCACCTGAGTTCGGTTTTCAATGGCCTCCAATATGAAATTATGAAAAACTATCAGATTCGTAGTAGCAGAACGGCTAGGTCTAAAACCGTATTGTTCATCAACTAAGATAGAATTCACTGAAGGCTGAATACTCTTCAGGACAAGCAGCTCAAAGATTTTGGCAATATGATTTTGAATAGTAATAGGCCTATAATTGTTAACATCAATTTTATCACCAGTCTTAAATACAGGCGTGACTGAGCTAATCTTGAACATAGATGGGAAGGTTCCCGTGTCAAGGGAGCGACGAAATATCAACCATAAAGGAAAGCAGAGAGCGGATCTTATGTTATATAGAAACGTCCCAGGCAGACCATCAGAACCAGCCGACTTAGAAGTTTTTAGCATAGACAAACTCAGTTCGACATCATTAGTGATAAAAGAACAATAACTTGGTAGGTTAAAATGAGAAAAGGAAATAACAGGAGTTTGGCTGGAAGAGGGAGTGGCATAAACGGTGCTAAAATAAGATAAGAAGTGGCTAGAAACTGATTCAGGGCCAGAACCAATCTTTTTGTCTAAATGAACTGTATATGGAATCCCATCACTGGATTTATTTTTCCGGACAAAGTCCCAAAAAGACCGAGGATTGGTTTTTAGCTTACACTCGGTTTGAGCTATGAATGATTTAAAGCATCTTTTATATTCATATTTATAGCGTGCCCGGAGATTAGAAAACTCGTTATAATCTCTGGGACAACAGGAAACTTTATACTTGGCATGCGCCCGTTTTTTAGAAATAACTATAGATTTGAGGTCTTTAGAAAACCACAATGGAAATTTAGAAGGACTATAACTGACCTCAGGAACAAAATTCAAAACGCAGAAATGCAGAGCATCATACAATGCATTGGTTGCTTGATCCACATCGAGAGACACAATAGTTTCAAGCGAGTTGAAGGACAGAAGGAAAGAACATATGTCCGGATAGCATGCACGACGGAAATTAAAGTATTTATGGGAGTTGTCAAGAAGTGGATGGTCCCGGCCAAAGAGAAATTTGATTACAAGCGCAGGGTGATATGGATCACAAGGAACAGATACAACTTCTGAATTTTCTACTAAAACACTGCAGTTGTTGGAAAACACCAGATCAATGATCCCCCCAAAATGATTCGAAACACCATTGAGCTGGAAAAAATAATTGAAAGCAAATATTTCGGGAACACATTGCACTCTAGGGCCTGAAGATGAACAATAGATTAGACCATAATCGTCGTTTGACCATGAGGTATCTGGAAGGTTGAAGTCACCACAGATTATGAATACACAACCTGGATTGAGAGAGATAATAGCTTGGACAGCTGACATAAATGACTCATAGACGAGAACTGGGCTATTAGGAGGGATATAGACGGAACAGACAACAAAGGTGACATTTTGTACGTGGAATCTAACAAATAAATTCTCAACATTATAGGCTGTGGTAGGTAATAACTCACAAACAACATCGTTACGAATGGCAATGAGAGCACCACCACCTCTATAACAATTGCTAGTATCACTATTACGATCACATCTGAATACAGCATAATTAATTAAACCTAATTCATTATCGAAAAAATTGTCATTTAACCAAGTTTCGGATAAACAAATAAAAATATAATTAAACAAAGACACATTACATTTAAAACATGGTAATTTGGTTCTAAGACCACGACAGTTTTGGTAGAAGCCAAGTGAAAATTGGACGCCATGGTGGCTTAGTTTTTTGAGTTTTTAGAATTTAATATCATACCTGGCTGAAGACGACCCCAGAATCTCTTGACAATATATGTATATATATATATGTATGTGTATATATATATATATATATATATATTATATACTCGTATATGAAAAATTGTAACTTAGGTTAATTCGTGTTGTGATGTGCATGTTGTATAGAAAACGTTTTATTTATTATCCAAGTCAAATCGCTTAAACAAACTTTTAAGTGCAATCGATAATTAATACATTTACGTCTTGTCTATTGTGTGTATATAGTTACGCCTGTAATACAACTACACAACTTCTCCGTAATATTATTATTTTACGTAGCTCCATGTATAAAATAAAACATCAACGAGTAATATGAAATCCGTCCTTGGTTGTGCAGTAAGTGCTGCGACAGTGACTTATATATTTAATTTCATTAGATTATGACATTAGATACATAAATT
Organism: Sipha maydis; assembly: GCA_034509805.1. Lineage (NCBI taxonomy): Eukaryota > Metazoa > Arthropoda > Insecta > Hemiptera > Aphididae > Sipha > Sipha maydis. The sequence goes on along the minus strand of JASXSY010001844.1, from coordinate 85,427 downwards.
CGGTTGTACCGTTGATGTTACAATACATAATAATAACAGCTTCTGAACTAAAACAATAATAAGCGATGGCCGTGTTGAAATAACACGCGGTCATATCAATCAAAATCTAATCAATAGAACACCAGCTGCTGCTGCAAATTGTATCCTTTTTTTAATAAAATCGTGTCCGTCCGTGACCTACCCTGTAAACTGTTACTTTTACAACCTGACAGACACGACCATTCCGCCTAAACACGACTTTGGTTTTGTAATTACCGGACGACTTTGTCACCTGGAAGCAAAAATTGGTTCTTTCATAGATTAAATATACAAAAATATAGATACACATGGGATGTGTGTCATTATTACGGTTTATGTTTATATGAAATATTTATATATATATATATATAAGATAAATATTTATCTGTAAAACTCACCTTTCAAATAAATATATATAACAAAATGTTCAACCTTACCAACATTTGGAATTTCTGTCTCTAATTATGATATATGGTAAGTAGTCAATAGTAATAAACGTGCACATATTTTACGATCGATTAAATTATCAATGAATGTTGTTAAATGTTCCAAATGTGTTTCTAACGTTTCAAGTACTTTAGTGTTGTAATTGTAGCGTATTTAAATATGATTTAGTTACTTCTGCTAAAGTTTTTTAAATTAAATTATGTACATATTTACTCTAAACCGGTACAACAAATTGTTTTTAATTTGCAATGAAAAACGTGGTTACTATATTATTATTATTGTTAATATTATTATTATTATTATTATTATTATTATTATTATTATTATAATAATCCCCTGTCAATATTTTAACGGTGTATTTTATGCATCCAATTTAAAACACATTTCATTAATTAACTATAGTTGTAACTACTGTTCTGGTTTGTGATCGACGGCCAACTCCAAACCCTTATATAACCATTATATTGCATATTTTAACCATATATCTTTTTATTTTAAAATTAAAATAATGATTAAAATAGGAATTTATGTAATAAATAACTATTAATCTAAAATTGTAGTACGCTATGGTTAAAATACATATTATTAAATACCAAACATATGAGTGTAAAATAATTATTATTTTACGACACACAGAAAATTACGTCACATTGTTTAATTCAATAAAATTGACTAATTATTGTACCTAGTGTTGTAAGTGTTCCGATAATTATTATAGTTATAGCCCATATAATGGTTATAATTTTCATTGTTTAGCAATAACTTTGTACGATTATAATTTTTTAATATCATCTTTTCATGGCTCGCATCAGATGCTGATAATTCAATACTACCACGTTAGATTATAGCTAGTCAAAAAATTGTATATACTTTAGAAAATTATAACTTGTGTTTTAAAGTTATATATATTGTGGTTTTAGAAAAAATTATTTTTATCTATTCGTAATGATTAATGAACTATAAAAAAAAAAAACCTCATAAACAAAAAGAAAGAAGAAAACTGTTGTTGTATCTTTATAAGGAATGTCTTTTTTAATTTCAGTGTAATAAATAATAAATTTTATACGAGTACACACACACACACACACACACACACACACACATATATATATATATATATATATATATATATATATATATATATTTGTATGCTTATCGTATTGTTGGCGTATAACTATAAATTGTTTTTAAGTATTGTGGTTAGCACATAAAAGTGTTTTGAATTATACAAAACACATTCTCATAAATTAATAATAACTCAAATTTAAATAAATAAATGCACATTATACAATATAATTAAATTGCTTATAGGTTACGTTTTATCGATTAACATATGCAATTTACCTCGCGTAATCTACAGGATATTTTTACTCAATTAAAAAGTAGACTCTAAGAGACTAAGACATATTATCCTTATTCTGATTTCATTCTTTATTATGTTATATCAGATTAGTTGCACTATATACGGTTCACGCATAAGATTTATCAATTTATTTTTTATCTTTATGTAATGACTCATTCCCGAAATTTATTTGTACTCATATATTTTTCATTTTATTCGAAGATTTAATAATGTCTAATAATTATAATTGTTTTTCATTTTTAGAAATGAAAGGAACTTGTCATTGACCATTTTGGTGCATGAGAACAGCTGTGCTAGCATAGAATTCGTTGATTGTGTGCTGGTCTTGTTAAAGGTAAATATAATATACGCGTGATATAGTTAATAATAAACAATTACGGTTCAAAAGGTTCATAAAATATTTTTACTATTATGATAATTATCGGTATTATTTCGCAGCATCAAGTTTCGGTGGACAAAGTCATTTTTTGCACGAAGCGACACGCAGAAGGAAATCGGTTGAAACACAGCCAGATTCCGGTACGAAAAACGTTTCACATGCTGGCTATTATTCATAGGTACAAATCGTATTTTTATTTAACGTTTCTTTTTTTTCCTATTCAGTGCTACGCCATCAATTCCTACAGCGGTCTTTTGGAGTTCTTCGAAGACAGTCAAATTCCGTTGGCTTGTGGCGGCCCGTATACGCATAGTCAGCTTGAATGGATCGATTTTTATAAGGTCGGTTAACATCAGTTATACGACTCGAAACCAATTAATCACAATCGTTTTCGATAGTATTGTAAACTCACTTATATGCACATAGGGTATTTATTTGCCGCTAGCATTTATCAATCATAAATCATTTGTGACAATAAAAAACAGATACATCCGATTTTGATTTTCTCGTAACGTTTCATCGTTGTAAGAATTATAACTGTGTTGTTTTTATTTAAAAAAAAATGAATAGTGTTTAAATAATAATAAATTATTTACACACCGGAAGTAGTATTTCAATCAGTGAATTTTCGTCTGCAGACACCTTTATGGAGCTTATAATATTTAATGTTGAGGTGTTCAATAAAGAAAACAGATCGTAATCGATAATTTTCTATTTTTATTTTTTTCACTTAGGAATCCGAGAAACTGACATGCCTAAGCCAAACCGCCGGAAATCGGCTCGTTACGGCTGTAACAAATATAGGAAACGCGTCACAAGAACGGAACGCAATATCTAAGTTCTTGGATGATTCAGACATTAAAAACTTACTCCAGGACGCCAGGCAAAGCATGGAAATGCTCGAACAACATGCACGCTGGTTGAACGAAGACAGATTTGTAATGTACGTAATTGTTATTTATTACTATCGATGAGTGTGATTTATTATGTTTGTATATGGTATTGCTATATTTTAGATATACGAGTATAATATAAACAATCATTTGAGGTTCGAAAAGGAAAAAGAGCATTTGATTTATATAGATCGAACTAAATTCTGTTCAATATATTTACAATGAATAGTATTATATTGAATGATTATGTCATCCTTATATGCAAGCCCGTACTGGCACCTCTTATGGGGCGGTTGCAAAAACATTTAAGGGCGCCTTAATTTTTGTCATTTAATCGTATTTTTTATAGGCTGTAGATGCCTATAATAGACGCTATATATATAGACGACATACGAAATAATAATAATAGGCTATAGATGAAGGTCCATTAGATTACATGTTAAAAAATCAATACATATGAGGAGCGCATTATACATTGTAACTTTCATGGGGCGCATCATGCATCTGCCCGGTTGCCCGGTGAGCCAGTACGGGCCTGCTTACATGTCTTATGTGGCATCTAGATAATAGTAACTAATAATTATAGCGTAAATCGAAATTATTCATAGTCTTTAGTAAACACGTTTTCGGGTTTTCGATGAATTATCAAACGAACAATTATATAGTATATGTACATTACTGATGTACTGATGTACTGATATTAGAAAACGATTTTTTCTAATATTTCTTTACACTATATGTACCTATATATATATATATATATATTTCAATTTCTATTTACATTTTAAATTGTGTAGCCGCGTTCGTAATTGGCGGGGCGATAAAATTTTTCGTTCCCGTGGCGTGGCGATAACAGACCAGTACCGTACATTATAATGTTCATTAACATCAGGTATCTTATATCGATACAACCAACGAAAATGTTAGTAACTCTATTTTGTCACTTGTTCAAAAAAAGCAGAATAAAATTAAAAGACGATTTCTAATTCTATTTTTTTTTTTTTTTAATTCACTAATCATCTAGCATATGTGGTACCATACATTAATGTTTTATTTTCCAACAGTTTTTAAAAAAAAAAATTATTATTATTATTTCTAAATTTTTACAATTTTTTTCAGGCTTACAACATTTTTCGTTGAAAATTTTAAAAACAAGTTGTATCTTAACTTACGACTTTTTTTTAAAATAATACGAAAGGATGTAAACTCTTTTAAAAATGAAATAATAATACTAATTAAAATTATAATTTATAAAAAAAAACATAAAACAATGTATACAGTTTTAGTATTTTAAATAAAAATAAACGCAACAAATAAAATGAAAACTTTGAGAATAAAATATTTAGGTAAAAACAAAAATACTTGTTGTTAATGTATCAAAATTATTGTTTTGATAAAAATGAAGATGACAAAATAAAATTAGTTAACTATTTTGTAATGGTAATATAATTATTATCATTGTTTATGAAAAAAGAAATACATTTAACATCAAAAATAAAAAACATAACAAATTTTCTTACAATAAAATTACCTACTACTTAGAATCTAAAAATTTATAAAAATCGTAATAAGTTGATGGAATAAAGCCCATTTCACACAATGACAACAAATCTTTGAGCTTGGTCTTTTCTAAAGAAAGTTTTTTAGTGTATGCTTGCTTTGGTATACTTCAAGCCTGCAAATTTGCTTTTTATTTTTTAAATCATTGTAAAAAAATCACTGGATGTACGATTGTATTTATTGTTTAAGATGAATGGTTTTTCAAAGGTAACCATTAACTCTTTGATTTGGTTTTATTTAAATTTGCATTCTTTAACTACAGACTTCCAGTTATAAGATTTGTCTTCAACTAATGGTTTAAAATCTAAAAACTATTCATTTGCCATTTGGATTTGCCATTATGCATTACCTGTAAAATTGGCGCACTCATTGCATAGGAACATTACTAATTTTTCCCTTTTTAGAATTCTCGACATAAGCATGTATCTCCTTCTGTCAGGGAATGCCCTCTCTCAAAAAATCATTGCGTTATGTTTACTTGTAAAGTTTATGAAGCATACTCCCTTATACTAAATATGAATCTGTTCCGATTTTGTCCACTACAATTGTCGAAGTTTAAAATAAATTCTATTATACCATATTTTTGCTTTAATGTCATACATTTTATCAAACAAATCGTAATTTCGTTGGCACCCCTTTTGACCTCAGTTTCATTCCACGGGAAACAATACCTTAACTTTTTTCCTTTGTCATATACACGGTTAAGTTATAGGTAGCAAACTTCCTTTTATATTAGAAATTGCTTGTTTCTCCTTGTGGTAAGTTTAAAACCTTTTTCAAAAGAAAGATGCCACACACAATTTAGGATCATGTATTCCACGTTCCTTATCTGAATTTTTCATTTGCCTAACTATATTTTTATTTAATAAATGTTGATCTTAATTTTTTTCCTGTGCTTCTTTTTCTTCAATTGTCGATACTATATACTTTTCACCCAAGTTACATAATCATTCTTTGGTTTGAAGAAACTAAAATAGTATAACTATCTTCATATTTTGATTTTAAAATGTTTATACTAATTAAAACAATAATAATATCTTGGTCTATGGGTGAATTGTTGCTATATGCTTTCATCATAATGATGGATATATTATAATTAATATATGATGATTTATTATGTGACAAACAATAAAATATTTTCATTTTTGTATTCTATTATGCATCAATACTCGTGATATTTTGGTTTATTTTTAAATTCTTGTCTGTGCATACGTCATACTATCTTTTTCGTCGGAATCCATCGTTTTGGAGGATTATAAAAACATTATTTATAATATCTTTGGGATATTTAGAGATACGATCATTTTCGTGGTTGATAAAGAAAAAGAATCTTTGTCAGAATACGGTTGTAACAGTTTCTACTATTTTCGTTGGATGTATCGATATAATGTACACATTTTTTAATCTATCATAAAAATAGGTTGACGATGAATATTTTTTTGGTAAACGTACAGCAATTTATTATTATTGCCTACTATACTCGTACTTATTAGGTTGTTGTTTGACTATAAAAATTAATAGCAATTATATCAGATCATAACGTTATTTTAGCGCGAGAGAATCGATTTTAATTCGTTTTTAACGCAATGCCACCAATTTTAATTACTATGTTATAATGTGCTGGTTTCGTGGATGCAAGTATTTATACACTTTTTCTTATAAACTTTATAAGAGTTTATAAGTTCTTAACCTGTGGTCCGCGGCCCCCTGGGGGTCCGCAATACTCATGTCAGGGGTCCGCGGCAGTTTTTACACCTAACATAAGTCAATATGTGACATGAGTGCATTATTACAATATTTTTGGATTATTATTAATTTTTTTCATATAAAATTATAAAATATATCTTATATTGTTAGAGATAAACCTATATTATCTTTATTACACCGATGGTAATGTGGAATTGGATACAATTAAGTATCTAAATCTAATAATTGTATTATTAATATAAATATATATATATTATATAATATAATAATATATTTATAATAAAATAGTTATTATAATTTTGGTTATGATAAAATGAGATGTTTTGTAAAAAAAAAAAAAAAGGTATTCGACGAAAAATTGGTAGGGGGTCCGCGACTTCTAAAAATCTTTCATCGGGGGTCCGTGTTCTACAAAAGGTTAAAAACCGCTGTTATAAAGCACTCAATTATAATAAACTTTCTATGTGATTTTTGTTGGAAGTGACTGATTCATAAATGATAATAAAACAAAATAAATTGCACCTACTAAAACAGCGTAAAACCAATTTCAACAATAACAAATTACTACGATATACGTTCATTATTATTTATCTTGCGCGTGTCACTTGTGCATTTGCTATGAGCAGTATATGTTTTCACTTTTCGGTCGACAACCCGCTTGATACGTTTTCCACGTTCACAGGTCGAGTTTCGAAGACGTGAAGAAGTTCCATGGCGAAGTTGAAGGCGCTGCTGTTCGGCTAGAAGAACTTCTATTGCAGAAGAAGAAAAAAATAATGCAGGCAGCCAGGATTCACGCTCTTGAGTCTGAAACACATGAGGTATACTTATTGCCTGTTTGCTAATCATCGTCAGGGATGGTGGATAAATGTGCGCTCAGCAGTTTTCGTATCAATCGATACTGATGGACGAATAACGAATCCCGTGATTGTATAATAATAATATTCTGCCAGACCGTATTCTCATATAAATGTACGAACGTGTCTCTGTACTACAGCGATATCATATATTATCGTTGCGAATTTGAAGGTCCGTGACACGTGAAATGTTACCATTACACAACCGTGATACCGTTCTATACATAAAATATTGTTAAGTTTTCTCCACCCACCGATCTAATGTGGATTTAACGAGGATAAATAATATACCGTTTCTACAGTCAGGCGAATAGGAACTATATGTTTTACGTAGGAAATGGTCATGGGCACATACATATTCACTCTCATCAGGCGAGAAGGAAGAAAAAACTCATTAACCTGAACGTTAGGTTTATCCTTTCATACTTTCACGCTGAGCACACGCACTTTTAATGGTAGTGACTTTAACCGTGATAATTGACTATGCTGGTTGAATAGGCGTTTAGGACCATCAGTTTTTGATCGTTAAACTAAATATCTACATTTTTCTTTTGTTTGTCGCAGGTCCTCTCTTGGCTAACCAACAAAGGGGAACACGCGTTGGTACAGCATGCTGATTTGGCTAACAGTTTGCCAGCTATTCGACAGCAGGAACAAGATTTTGAGAAATTTTACTTCGTTTCCATGGTAAGCAACGAGGTTTTCCAGTAGCTTCATTATATTATTTTCATCAAGTATACGTTAATATCTGTTGAAAAAAAAAATAGAACATTTGTCGGAAATAGTTTGATTGGTATTCAGTTACAGTTTCACAGATCATATAGGAGTAGATTTCTAGTTTTTTAATTAAAATCAAGTATTGGCAAAATTACACAGTGATTTTTTTTTCAAAAATATATTTTATCAACACATTAATTATGAGGAATAGGTTTATCAAATAAATTTTTATTTTCCATAATATTAACAGTATTTATTGTTTTATTTGATTTTACAGTTGTTATTTAATTTCTACTTATGTCATTTTTATGTATCTTATTATTGATTTATCTGATACCTTTTTCGACTTATTATTGTTACTTAGAACATTCATCTTAAATTAGTGTTATTATTTACATTTAAAACAAATTAATTGCCTTTATAAATTGTTAATAGTCTTGAAGTGATATTGTTTTCAAAATCATTCAAGAATATTGTAATATACATCTCGTGTAAATGTAAGCAAAATATTTTATTCAAACTCAGTTAGCATAACTATTCCTTTAAAAGTAATCATTTTAATTTATTTTCTTGTAATAATAGCTATAAATTTAGTTTTGTTTTATTTTATTTTTTACCTTCATCTAGTAGTTTCTACTTTTTTTCAAAGATATTTTAATATTAACTCAAAAAAAAAGATATTTTATCTTTAAAATTGTGTATGTTTTTAAATATTATTTTTGAATTTTAATTAAATTTGATGTTCATAAATAGTTTAAAATATTTGTTTTAATTATGTTATTTATGGTAGTGGTTATATAATTGGTATGTTATACAATAATCACATTAAAATAGTAAATTAGAAACTAAACCATTGAATATAAATTGTATAGTGAAACAATATCCACATTTAATGTCCTAGAATTAGTATTATTGAGCCTTCTTTGTCATAATACAATATATGTATATGTTGTAGCCATATGCTTAGTTACATTGAAGGCAGTCTTATTTTAATGATTATTGCCAATATGTTGTTGGTTATTATTATATTCAAAATTTATATTGACATGCTTTGTTGAAATTGTATTTCTATATAATTTTTATTTGATGCTACAACTGATATCAATTCAAAAATACCGAAAAATTTGTTTACTTACAGTAGTATTAGCAATATATAATATACATTGTTATATAGATTAATCATAATTAACTTTTTAATTCATAGTAACGTACAAATATTATGAGTTCTGCAACCAAATAGCTATCCAATTTTTGTTGGTAGTATCAACAATAAATCTAGGCGCTTGTTTTTTATAAAAATATTCATTTTTTAACGGCACATTTCATATCTTGACGTAATTTAACATTTATAAAAACTTTTATAAACATTTTTATTAAAAAAAAGAAAATCATCTGCTTACTAAACACATTTTTTTATTTTTTAATTTTATCGTTTAATATACACTAAATATAGAAAAGCATAATAATTATTTGTCAGAAATAAATACGATAGATGTCAAAGTTATGATTAACGGAGCCACCAATTAGTACCATTTAAGCTGTTTGAGAATTAGATTCATCTTATTTTGGTATAGTGTTATTGAGGTCATAATATCATATATTTTTTTTTTTTAATTTACATTGGGATTATCAGGAAGAGTATGAAAAAGTCAATTTTTTTAAAGTGGGTTGTAATAATACAGAAGTTTGGAATAAAATCTATTGTAAAATATTTTGGCTTCTTTGTTAATTATAGGATATATAATTTTAATCAAAAAAAGAAGCGTTTGTGATTTTTCGGGGTTAGGTTATAGTATATTATTATAGTTACATTTGAAATGTTTTAATAAGTTTGAGTTTTGTTTTTTGATTTTTCGACTTCATTGTATTGTTATGTAAATTATTGTTTTTGTTTTTAAATTTGTGAATTTATTATTTAAAATAATTGTTTTGATCGTGCATTAAAAATTAGTATTTTTGTTTTTAAATTTTAAATACACTACAATCTTAAAGAATGTTTCTACTTTCAAAATTCAACGGTTGACAGTTAATTAAGTGTATGTGAATTATTACTTTTACAATGGTAGCAAAATTCCATTTTCCCCAAGTATCTATTGAATATACAGTTTACACAATGACCACATTTTCGTTAGTTTTATTTCATTTCTTTCTTTCTTCTTGAACAACGGCTAAAAGTTAAGGCTGTTGGTCAAGACTAGTTTTTACGACGGTTCCCAGAAATTTCAATCGAAACCGTTCGTTTTTTCGGAATATTTACGATTATTTTTTTGTTTTTTGTTGCCATCGAACTCCCCAAGGATGCAGAAAAGAAACCACCTTCACGTCACAAAGAAAACACTATAGTTATATAAATGCACAACACGTATACAGACCCGTTCGGGTAAACGTCACTAAAATACCCTCGAGCTACCTGTGTGGCACCTTGTCGTGCCGCGCACCCTCTCGATTGCTTCACTCGACCCGTTTTCAACTATACACGACTGGCGCCGCTTTCCGGAGTGCTGGTACGCCGGGGGTGATTGGTGGTTGGTGGAGGAGGGGTGTATCTTTCATCTGCGTGCACGTTGGCTGTGGCGTGGTTGTGTCGGGGTTTCCTGTGTCGGCGTAGGGTAGATGCAGTATGATCGCGTCATCCTTTACGAACGGTAGTGCCGAATTCCGTCCGTTGTTTTGCATACCACGCACAAGATTTTACATCCGGTAAGTGATGGTTTTTTCTCTTTTACTATCACCGTTTTCGTTCTTGAACAAAACTTATGACATTTTGTTAATTTAACTATTTGTCATACAGCACGTACCAAGTGTATTATTTTTTTATTTCGTTTGTGTACACACTTTGAGTCTTCATTCTTTAGCATTTTACCACAGTTCTCAGGTCCAAGACTAGAGTGAACTTTTTTACTGTGCTGTAAAAATGTATAAACAAAAATTGTGCATAAAGCCATATAGATATATATTATATATTGACCAACAAATCGACATGGATATTTTAGGTATCGGCGATCATAATTGTTCTTTTACGAACTCGTGATTATTCGTAATATGTACTCAATATGTTGTAGTACGTGCATATGTTATGTGTACTTATGTACAGATTTTATTTTTTCAGTGTTTTCTACTTACGCGTTACAGTCTAACAATAAAAATGAGTTACAGAGTCGTTCGTGAATAAATATCTCGACTTACCTCGAATACGAATCATTGGTTAAAAATCGTAAAATGTCATCGCACGTGCGACGATGACGTCGATGTCGTGTACCTATTATGTACCGGTCTTGTTATTTTGTTCGGAACGGAAGTAATAATAATGATTATAAGGTGGCTGAACAGACTCAGCTCTTCGGTTTCATAAGAATTTAAATATTATGTGCCCATATCATATGCCTTATCGTAGCGACATGCAGGCTCTCACCAGATGCGTGTGTTAATAGTAAACGTGTGATGCTCGTTTTCATGCCATGTGGTAAATTTTGAATCACCTCCTTACGCGATTTGCATCAACTGCGACGATCAATGTGTCATTATATATATATATATATATATATATTATACATCTTTTTTGATTTTTAAAAGAATCACCGAAAAAGAATGGTTTATCTCGGACACGCGTGCACATAATATTTATGGTGGGGACAACAGGTGGTTGTTTCGAAAGCGTTTTGTTTTATTTTTTGTCCATCGAAAATAACCCCTACGGTGGCGACAGACGTTCTATTTTTCTTTTTTTATTCTTAATATTCAAAAAATAAATCATTTACCTTTTCTTTTATGAAGGGTCCGTCAAAAGAATGTGCGGTTCGAAAAAGCAACATGTCCGCACAACAATTCTTTGATATATAGTAATACCCAATTCTATTGAGCATAATTATTTTTTTGTATAGCTGAATTTTACGTAATTACGTATGGATTTGATGTAATTTGTACTCTATTGTTGAAAAAGGATACGGCATTTTGGCAGCTGTTATAATATTTATGATTAATATGCCGTATATACACCTATCAAACATTCGCATATCATGTTATATTATACATACTAATATAGTTAGTTTTTCTTTTGAATGACTAACGTAAGAATTTACTACTTAAAAATCATTTACGTTGAATAGTGTCATGCCAACTTATTTGTTTTCAGATGTTACAGTCGTGTCATCTGTTTTCATATGCCATTCTGTATTATTGTAATATTATAATGAGTATAGTTAACGAGCTACAATTTTTGTGTAGGGATATTACTTTAATTTCCGGGTCGATTATGAAGGGAAGGTTGCATACTTAACCGAAAATTGGATTGGTTCAATGTTTTCTTTAGTCTAAACAGTACTTCTCGAAGGTAGTCGTATTTAAAAGGAAAAAATATTTATTGATTTGAAAACAAACTGGACGTGTCGAATTGATTACCATAAAGAATAATATAATAATATGTTTTATGGTAGTTCATTCTTTGTTGGGACCTTCATTTCAGTTTAAAAATATAAATTCTAATCACAATTATACCTATATATATATATATATATATATATATATATAAAATAAATATGTATTTCTGTTTTCATGAATTTGTATGACCTATTTGGATATTGAACATACATTTGGATACCGTTTGAATATATTGATGATATTAAGAATATACCGATTTGGTTTGGTGTAAAAAAAATGTATTTTGTATTTTTCGAAACGTAATAAATCAAAATTGTAACCGTTTCTTTGATGGACAATCGATTTATTTACGATGTAACCAGAAGTTATGTGAAATTATGTATAATATAATATGAATACGCTGTGGAATGATCGAATAAATCGTCCGCCTCAACGCTGAATACGAAATTTTGAATCATTAACAATGTTGTTAATTGCAACCTTGGTTAGCTTTCAACAACACCTGTCAATCCAAACATGGTTTGTCCTCTTTTTTTTTGAATTGTCATTTTTTGTAACTTTTATTCGACCAACGATTATAACTTATGCTTAGACCTAAGCTAAAACAACGTATTTCTATAATAAGAATCAATGTTTCAAAATGTATGTTACCATATCTTCTAACTTAAATCTAAATAACCGAAATTAAAATTTAATGATCCAATAAATATAATTATTTAGTAATAACTCTTCGGGTGTATGTTCCTGTAACCGTATACGAATACACATGAATACATATAACATATTATTCGCCATGTAAGCATCATAATTTATGTAAAATGAACATTTTTATTTCGTTTTCTTCATTAATTAAATCATTAAATTCAATCAAGGTACCGTAGACGATTCAATTTGACCTTCGGAATCACGCAATCATCTATAATATTATCGCATGAAATTGTTTAGTAGATTAGTTGAGAATTTCTGGACTTATAGTATAGTATTTTGGAACAAGTCATATAATAGTCAATGATCGCTCCGGTGCCGGATTGATGCATTTTGTTCATGGTATACATAAGATCGTACAGTATACGTCAATTCACATACTCACATACATTATGACGGTAATGTAAATTAGTGAAAGTGTTACCGCGTTTTGGTTTGTAATAAGACAATAATAATGGAAATATCTAGGCCTGTATGTCATTGTATGTGTGTGCATCGGAATTCGTCCGGGTGTGACCATCATTCTTATGCAATGCTGCATCGTGCTCCGTTATCGTTGTCATCATATCGTAGTCAACCTGCTAAATCATTTCACATTTTATACGTATGTGCTGAGAATTTGGAATTTTCAGGTTAACAATGTTCATGCTTGACTATTTTTCTCTAAAAATTATTTAAGCACAGGCAAGTGAAAAATAAAAATTCTCGATCGACAAAATACATCGTCTCTCTCCGAAACACAATAAAAGTTATTTTTAATCTTTTTGTATTTCCCGAGTTTGCATAATACCTAGTATATGTCATAGCGTATATAACAAGCGGACGAAAGTTATTATTTACGTTTCTTTAACACAACAATTCGCTAGTTATGCGCCAAACATTTAATAACTAAAATAACATATACCTATATAAAATAATATGTCCAACTTGGTGCTCGCCCGAATAACATAGTATATTATATAGGCCGAGAACGGAAACGTGAGATGTGCAGATTAAACGTTGTTTTTCATTTTAGAAGTGTATGCATAAAAGCACGTCAACAAAATATTTTGACCTCACCTTGTACTCTAATCGCATAATTAGTTATCAAAAAAAAAAAAAAAAAAAACAACAACAATTATTGAGTGCTACTTCGATATTTATTACCTCTATTTACACTACTACACAAGATTAATATATTTCCATCCACATCGGCCCCGTTTTCATGCGAAATCGCTTACATTACCTACGCACAGGGGCGGATTTAAGGCACTGCGAACTATGCCGGCCGCATAGGGCGGCAAATTTTGGAGGGCGGCAATATTATGTTGAAAATTTAATTTGATTTTGTAAAATTAGGAACATAATTTTTAAACTGTATTAATCACTTCAAAATCTTGAAATTGTGGATTTTGTATTTGTTTATTTTTAGCAAAATAATATTTATATTTTCCCAGGAACTCGTCTACGACAACGACGATAGTATTGTATTATAGCTTATCTTATTGTTTAAGAAATGTCTCGTAAAACTATAATAAGCAAAAATTGCATATTAGGTAGGTATTGAAAAATTAATTTATTTGAGGATATTTTATTAAAGAAGTAGTAAGTTTTTTTTAGATAGGGGCGGCAAATTTAATTTGGCATAGGGGCGGAAAATTGTTAAATTCGCCCCTGCCTACGCATATCTTTGTAAGACTTCAAAGTTCATTTGACCGAACAGCAAACTCTATGGTTCGAATAACGTGTCCAATAACGCTCATATACTGTTCATCAGAAATGTATATTTGTATAGTGTTGTGATAGCCGAATGCGTAAGCGCAAATAGAAGAACTTTTAGGGACTTTGAATTCTCGGAAACGTAAATTCTCCTTCCAAATAAATAAATATTCTGTATCATTAGATGGCGTTTGGAACTGTACGTCAGGTATAAACATCAGCCAAAAAACCACTTGTCCAAATTAATCGGTTCTTTCTCTCATTACATGATTCTTTTTGGTTAAATCGATATACTTATAATATTTTTATGTGACATTCCTATACGTATTTCACGTATACTTAATTATATTACATGATATGAGGAAAGTGAGGTGGAGGAGGCATTACGTGTTTTCATATTGTGTAAAATGGGGCCGACAAACTCGCTGGTGTTAAACACGTGGTTTTACCCAATTATCGTGTTACGCGCCGTCAAAAAACTAAGTACGTTCAGAAAGTTAAAAACGTCTACACGGATCTTTCCACATATGAAATAAAAATTACATTGTTCTAGATGAGTTTGGATCTCGATTGAATTTTTATATTCAAATTGCGAGCAAATGTTAATTACTTTTTTCTTCTTCGTTTTTTTTATATTAATAATTTGTCAGAACAATACAATCAACACGTTTTACGGTCAAAAGAAAGGACGTGCAAGCCCAAGAGCTTTAATAGAATTAATACACAATTTTGCTATTCCCTCATGGAGCTGTATAAACGGGAGATTATATTTAATTATTCTTGTGATTGTGCTTCTAAAATAATTACCTCTGAACCGAGTTACAGTAATAAGTATAATAACCGATTTCAAAGTTGTATTATTTTAGTTTAAACTATAATTTATTGTTATGATTAAAATTTCAAATTTCAATTTCACTTATTCATAGTTGATATTTTGTATTTGATTAACTATAGTTAGTATGCATGTTTCAAAAAACTCAATAGTATAATTTGTATTTTGTGTGTTATATTAGCATCTAATTTTAACTTTTCAATAAAAATACTTACTGAAGTTACAACTTGAAAAATATAAATAATTAGGTAGGAACTTCTTTTTTTATTTTAAATAATAGCATATATTTTATGACGGTTCGGGTGAAAGGAATTTTCAAAAAATATTGCTCGCATACTTATTTCATTAGCTACTAAGTATTCCATTCATAAGTATATTTTTAAACATTTTATGTTTGTATCATCGAAGTCTAAACATATTACAGAGACTATAATTTGATTAGCCTTGTTAGTATTTTATTGATTATCTGTTTTAATTATGTTATGTTCGTTGCTAAACTATTGAGTAATTTTTATTGAAATTTGTGAAAAGGTCCGAAAAGTAAATAAAATATATATACCAAGTATATTAGATCAAAAAAAAAAAAAAAAATTGTCATGTCAATATGACACTATTATTTTATTTCTGCAACGACCCAGAATTCATGAACTCACATGCATATACTACACCAAGAGTTCCAAAACTTTTTCGCCTCACGGTACACAATTAGAACTGAGATTTTATCATGGCGCCCTTTATCAAACCTTTAACCTTTTTTTTTAGATAAAAATAGATAAAATCAGAATAAGTTTCAATTGATTGTAAGGAAATATTTTATTATAATTATATACTTAAACATATTACTATTGACATATTGATTTCATCCTCTACACATTGTAATACTTGGTTCAGCTCAAGACTCAAATATTTCGAAGCAAGTGCTCCTTTATGAATAATACAGCTGTTCAGGCATCAGGGCACCGCGGCGCACAGTTTGGGAACCTCTGTACTACACGATACATAGTATTTTCTACCATATCAATTATATAACTGTAAATTGATATTTTTAAATAAGTCAAATATTTCCGTAGATCAGTAATGAACTATAATGTTTATAAGGTATAAAAAAACCACAAGCTATTAAATGTTTTCAAATATATTTACAATAAACATAGTAAAGCGTATAAATTGTATCAACCCGTTGGTTATACTTTATGATAGTCTAGTAATATTTGTTAGAACTAAGTTTTTTAGGTAGTTCATTTACTTAACGAATATGCTATATTACATTGCATAACAGATAAAAAAATTTTAAGATCATCATAGGTATCAAATTATTTTCAAATTAATAAGATTATTTTTTGAATCTTTTTATTTGTTTAAATAAAGGTGAAAAAATGTGAAAACCTTGATAGTCCATTTTAAAACGCACAACGTTGGTACATAGTTGTTAATAAGTTTTTTTTTTTAAATTTAGAACAATAAATAAGTAAAACCTGATTATGATTGTTGAAATATTAATCCTTCTGACATCTCTAGTGTTATTGCTATCCAGTGAAACCATATCATTACTTAATTTGGTAATTATTAGTTAGTGTCCAAAAAACTAGTTTGTAGCGGGGAAAAAAATCAAATCGAATTAAATTTGATTAACTAATTTTATATATTGATCATAATATATATATATATATATATATATATATATATATATATATATATATATACTAGCTGATCCCGTGCACTTCGTTGCTCATTTAATATTCGGTGGATGATGTTCTAGATTTATCTTAAGTTTTCTGTTGCTCGGATTAAAAATGCTGATTCGCAGCAGTATATTATAAGGTAAGCAATCTACCTATGGTAGATCGCGGACCCAGTGTTTTTTTACGTAAGTGTATGATTTAACTCTAATAAAGTATCAAAGTTATACCAAGTTTGACGTAATACGGTGAATTAATATAATCAATTAATACATAATCCTAACCTAATATTAACGTACTAGAATCCGATGAATAAAAAAAACCATATTTAACCCTTTTTAAATCTGCCTATCTTCTTCCCACAGATCTGCACCCAAACATTCATTTATATATAATATAGCTGATCCTGTGCACTTCGTGGCCCGAAAAAATCACAAAAAAATTATGATTGTTCAACTCCTTTTTGGTGTAACTCACTGCAGTAAGTGCAACTCAGCTATGGGATCCAAGTAATCATGGGAGCCAATTAACAAATAACAGATCAACAAACATTAATTTTTTAATTATTAATTTTATATATTACCAATGTCAACCAATAAATATTATTCTCAAATCTTATAACCCCCATAGCAACCATTTATAAACAAAAATATATATTGTAAATCTCAAAATTCCTGTTTGAGCACCTCCTGGGGGTGGTCAATCCTCTTTTTAAATTAGCCTTAAACGTATTCTCAGACCTACCAAATATACACTGAAAATTTCATGAAAATCGGTCAGGAAACTTCGGAGGAGTTCGATAACTAACACTGAGACACAAGAATTTTATATATTAGATTACTACGGTCCAGGTGTACAAATCAGTCATTATAATACAATACCTGAACATTGTATATAATGTTATATAATCGATTGGCATTTCCTTTATGTCATATTTTTTTCAAAATATTATATTGATTTTTAAGCCACTTATAGGCATTTAAAATATTCGATTTTTTTACATTTTATTTTTATAATCGGTGATAAAAAAAAAATTGGCTCGTACAAAATACTTGAAAATGTAATAGAAGATTCCACAGAAGTAGTTCTTATTGTCATTCAAAAATTATTAAAATCCATAGGCACAATTTTTTTTTATAAGCGTTTGAACAGCGAATATTGACATAAAATTACATGTATAATATAATATAATGTATAATATTCTAGACTGACAAACTATGTCGCTGTATGCAACTGCCAACCCATCCTAATTGAAAAATATATTTATCGTTTCAAAATAAAATATACTTTTTACAATATTTATAAATAACAATGTATTATATCCTAGACAAACATATTAACTCCGTTCAGAATCGTTATTCGTATACAATGATATCTATCATTGCATTCAAATTTAACAAATCCATTATAATAATGACCTATCCTATAAACTCCAACTGTACAGCAGAGCGAGGCCCATCCGGTTCTTTTTTTTTATTTAAATTTGAATTGTATAGGATTACAATTTTCGGACAGACATGGGAAAACTTCGTTGGAGGGATAGATACGTACGTATTTTTTCTGTCAGCTGCCTTGATATCCGAATGGGGGGAGGGGTATTAATGCGCTATATTTTAGACGGAAAAACACGTGGCTTGAAATCCGGAAAACCGCTCCGTATTCTGCATGTTACCATCGGACGACATCGTAACGACGTCTGTGCGACCCGCGAATACCATGTATGTAACAAGGGCCGGAGGACATGACCGCGATGACGGGTTAGGCGGACGGACATACGATAATAAAAACCCGGGCACAACCTTGTCTTCGCCGCGTAGAGGAATGCCGTCGCGTTCGCGCGGTTATGGTGGGGAGCTGGGGCGACGACCACGGACGTCGTGCGCTGCGTCTCAACTGCTCGGCGGCCATCAGTCCGGTTACCGCGCGGCGTCCGTTACCGTCGTCATCGTCCTATATTAGTCGTGCACGTGCGCGTCGCAGCTTCCCGTTGCCGTCGTTTTTTCCGTACCATAGCGCCATGCCGTCTTCGGCTACCACGCGCATTTTGTCCGGATAAACCCGCTCCCTTCTTTTCGCCCCGGTCATGTTGTCGCGTGACTCGTTCCGCGTGGACCGAAACCATCGTGACGGCCCGTCCGCCGCGGATGGCCAGTCCCGGTTATCCGATCGCGCGGCCGTGGCCCTGTTGTCGGTGCGCGTGTACGACAGGCCCGACCTGAATGTGCCCAACTACTACCCGATCAGGTCTCCGTCGTCCACCCTCGGTACCCGTATCGTCGCGTCCTGTTCGTCCGCGTCCGCCTCGTCGGCCGCCGGGCCCAGGCGGAACGCGGCCCACGTGCACAGGAGGGCGTGTGCCCGGCGGGGTGCCATGCGTAGGGCGTATTCCACGCCGCCGCCCAAAGTATGTATTCCCGTGTACACTATGTATAATATGCCCGCGAACCAAGCCATCACCTCGCGATCCAAATCCCGCGGACGGATGACCGTCCGCGGGTTTTCTTCTGACAAAATGATCGTCCTAGAATCAAATCCACCCTATGTACCTAATGCACCCAAAATGGCCGAAGCAGATCAGGTGGTTGACAATTAAAAAATTTTAACGAAAATAGTTTGCTGTCTCTTGATAACCTTTTATTCTCCTTTTAACTATGAAAAGCGTAATTGTTGTTTTTTCGCATAATTTATTTATTTATTTAATAGCTCTTTTGAGCTGCATGTTTAAATATACATATGACAAATATGAAACGGTAGATTGATAGGAACAAAAAGAAAAAACTATCTAATGGATTTTTCATAATATGTTGAATTGAATAGTTCGTATTGCCTGATATGAATAGGTTCTGTGAGAGTCACGGTTTTAATAACCCATTTAAAATTACCTAATGAACCGTGCTCCTTCGGAAAAATAATATATACAACCGATACGGTTCCAAAATGTCCAATTATGTTATTTTCAGTTTTAAAATATAAATGATGAATGTTCTATTTGAGTTGTCAAAAATGATTTATGTTGATTTTGTATCTTATGAATTTGCATCGACTGAGCATTCAAACAACGCATTCAAATTTATTTTGTTATTTATAAATTATGTGTAACAATTCTTAACTTCATTATGTCGAAGATTAGTAAAATTTAAAAATCAGTCGCCAAATTGTTATTCGTTTTAATTCGAGAATGGCATGTTTGCTGCGCAAAAGGGTAATTATATTAAATATTCTATTTCAACATTATATTTTAATATTTTTAACATGCATCAAAATATCAAGTTAAAATCGTTCATCTCCGTATTGAAACTAATACATGTGGGACGTGTTGAGTTCAATGTATTAACTCGTGTGGGATCTTAGGCGGATTTGTGTTTTGCACTCGCTAGCTGGTACTTGATTTTTGTAACGTTTTCCATTTTGCACCGTCTCGTACTACACGCGTCCCTTCCTACGCTGATAAATTCCTTCGCCCCAGGTCATTTTTTTCCCTAACCTACACAAACATCCACGTATCTATATGTATATACCTACGCCAGCAATACAAAAAAAAATGTATTAGTCATACGTTGTGCACATTTTGAAAAATTCAAAAATCGACGGTGAGACATAATATTGGTAAAATACGCAGATATACTAGTAATAATCTTCTTGGGGAACTTAAAAATGAATAAACTAAATACTAGATATTAAAAGTAACAAATTGAGTTTAAACTTTTATACTATGTTTATGTATACGCTTTATTTACATGTTTGTTATATTTATATGTCAAAAAAATCGATGTTTTTTTTTTTATTTTAATAAATTATCATATTGATGTTTAAAAAATGCCTGATACATTTGAATACACGATATCATTTGTATCAACACCATCTTGTATACATAACATAAAATTATCTCTTGTTAAAAAAATAAGTAAATATGATGTATATTCTTTTTGGCTAGCTATAACGTATTTTCTATTTATTTTTTTATTTTTATTATTATTTTTTTTTTTTTGCTTATTGTCTAAAACGTTTTCACCGGCTCTACCTTACAATAACGGCAGCAGCTTACACGGCACGCGCCTGTACGACGAATGACGACGTACAATATAATATAATAGTAGTAATAATGTATACACATCGGAAACGCGAAATTATTTTTGTCAGCCGGCGACACTAATCGCCGCGTATTATGTACATAATATTATATATTATATACATCTCGCCATGGTACGATTAAAATGTAATTAACGCCGGCCTAGTTTTTTTTCATACTTGTTATCACCTGGCGTTTTGTCCCCGAAAAAGGAAAACTGATTAAACGATTTCGGAACAGGCGATAATAATTACGTTACATACTAGTACATTTCATACCCTTGGTCGTGTTACTATTTCAATATACTAAACGGGCACGATGTCGTTTTTCTAGGTGCGACGACGAGTGTGCGTACGTATATAGATCGCACATATTTCACGTATTAAAGTTGATGACCCTATAACGGTCGTTTTTCCCATATAGATAAACCACTAGTGTGTGTGTGTGTGTGTGTACAGGGCGGCCTCCGCGTCTTGGAATCGTACCACGGCCGATCTCAATTTTTCACTCGCGTATAAAGGTAAACGGTGTTCTGGTGACTTTGTATAATATTGACCATTTGGGGACGCGTTTTTTTTTATAGTAATTATCATTTTTTTCTGAACGGTACCATTTATTAAATGCGTTGAATATGTTTTTGCCACGCGCGCAGAAGTGAAAATCGATGAGCTGCAACAGCCTTCGGATTGGAAAGATGGGAGGGGAATAAAAAATAAAATTGAATCGTTTCATAAACACTAGATTATTAACACTACTCCGTTAGAGACATATCATATGCGCGGGCGTTTGCCGTCGTCTACGCCCTTTTGGGTTACCAAACGTCCTTGTCCCGTGTGACTACTGGGTAACGATTGAACACGACCACGACGCTCCAAGGTGTCACGAACTTGTCGTTATTCCTATATCGTTGGTGTTACCATTTATATAGCTGCGGTGACCGTTCTTTATATATATATATCGTAACCAGCTTCAACTATAATTCGAGTTGTGAAAACTATGTAATATTGCAATACCAATACATTATAATCTGTTTTTTTTTTTTTTTTTATTTTGACGGCGAAGATGACGTTGTTAAACAGTGACACACACATATATATATATATATATATATATCAATGCATGTATCATAGTTATAATTGTTATTATTATGATAAGTCGGCAATTTGCATATGTTTTCTATTTAAGTAAAATTCATATTAACCAGACCGTTTTTTTCGGTTTACGTTTCCATAAAATCTTGAATTTTAAACAACAAAATCTAAATCGTTAGCATTTTTTCCTAGACATAGTAGCCGTTATTCTCATCACGGCTATATAAAGAAATTCATTAATTTCAACGATAATATTATAAATAAATTCACACTAAATCATATCCTACGCGTGTGTGCCGCCCATATGGATTAACAACACGCCATGTAGTATACACAATAAACGTATACGAGTATATAACGTACCAGTGACCGTTTCACAAGACAGCTAAAATATTATAATCGTTATAATTTTTATTATTATTTTTTTCAATCCGTTATTATGGTTTAAAATCATAATAGCCATCCAACTGCTCACAAGTAATTTATATAGACACGTAAAATATATATATTGTAGATATGTGTGTGAGTTAGATATACATACATTATATGTATGTATAATATGCGTGATAATAGCGTTTGCGTACACAATATAATGGTTAAGTTGCCCACCATTGTCGGTGGATGCGGTCGCCATAGTCACCTGTCGTCAAGCTCCTCGACGTATGAAATAATATCGTGTCCTCCTGACAAACATTATAAATATGCTTCCTTGGAAAACAACATTGCCTTTTCAAAACAACTGCATTGTGTTACTAAACAACGTTCAATGTCAAGACGTGCATCGCGAATTTCCCCGTCTGAATCTATAGGAAATATAATATATTTTATATTTGTAGATATTAAGCATTCCAACACGACGACATGTACAATTATTTTCGTTGTTATCACCATCTTGAACTCCTCCTCCTTCTATTCTATAACGGTAAACAAAATGTTGTTTATCCGACCGACGTTTCAACTTACCGTGCCAAAGTCTATAATATTTGCCTATTAACCGAACTGTAATCGCATGTGTAGTCCAATATCGGATATATAATAATTTATTAGTTTGATTTTCGTCGTCGCACCGTATTTCTGTACCTACACAATATGACAATTACAAATGTATTCGTTTACTACGTTGATTGAAAAATGATGGGCCTAATGTACATTTTATTATATAGGATATTTTCGTCTTACACAAACATTACCTCGCGCGTTTATATATAATCAAATGTAAACATTTATTAAATAACTCTGTTTTGAAATTTAGTCTCATATAATTTATAATTTACGACTAACAGTGTGCACATCGAATAATTTTAGGATCTTTAACCGTTCTATCTTTGGTACTTGAGTTCGGATTTTTGATTGTTAAATAAAAATCACCATGTACCAATATGGTACAACTTCAAGTTCGCATATTATTCACGTTTGAAAAAAGAAAAACAACGGTTATAATCGTCCTCAAAAAATTATATATAAATTATATACTGTTAGTGAGTATATTATGTACAGAATAATATACGCGTACATTCGAGTATACCAAAATAATCCACGCTTTAAAATCATTGATATTTAACGGACTTTGTATATTTGGTCCTTAAACGAAAATTGATAGAAGAGCTGCTGTTATTTCTGCTGCAGGGCATTGAACACACAATGGCTTTCGGTTCGACGATAATAATAATAGTTTACGAACCTGAGTTGAATAATTCGTATTATACAGCGTTTCCTTCCGTAGTAATAACACAACAGTCTCTTGCGGGACTGTTCAATTTATATTGTTATTTTTATTCCACAACGATACATGTTAAAAACAAATTATAATTTTATTTTATTTTCCAAGCATTACAAGTATATAGGTATTTATATTGTAATAGTAATTAATACCATTTATAAAATAAATATATTTATTTATTTATTAATGTATTACTTTTATCACATTGACTTGACGGCCGTATAGTGTATTATCTCGTAAAACCTATAGTCTCTCCCAGGTCTCCTTGATAAAAATAAAACTGTTACGTTATATTCATACCCGTGTAGGCATATAATATATACATATATGTGCACAAAAATACGAAACCTTGACGAAAATTCCTTACCTACATAATATAATAATGGCACATGTATGTATTATTATTTTATTATAAATGTACGTTTTATCGTAAGTCTTCTCATCGTATACGTGTCATGAAGTATATACGTTGTTTGTTTAAAAAAAATAATAATAAATAACCACTGGGTTTTTAAATTTCAAATTTCCTACGCTGCGGTCAACCGCAATTAGTGGTTTTGTAATTTTCCCATTATGTGCAGCAACCTATTCCATTCCTCGTAAATATGCTGAGTGAGAAGTATTGTGATGAACTGCATTCGGCACTAGGTTGAACGGAGGTAAAATTGGCTCTCGTATCCATAATATGCTCCGTTGTTGAAACCAACACCGACATTCGCTGACCTAACCCCCCCCCCCCCAATATATACCTAATTTAATATCGTTATCGACCGCACGATTTCCTCTTAATTTTCTGTTGATATTTGCTGCTGCAGTTTTTCAGTTGTTTACATTAACGACAAGTTTTCCTATATCGATAAAATCGCATCATGGGACCAAATAAATATTTCGTTTTGAACATGTCTGTTCGATATAGGTAATTGGACCAAATTTGATTTCCTTCCAAGACAGGTTACTGTTTACTGCATGGACATTTACGTTGTGATTCATGACGTTTATGACGTATTCGTAGCGTTTGGAAAACGTAATTTTCAATTTCGGCTATCCGACGTGGAAACTATAGTATTACAGTGTTATAATACTACATGTATCTGCTAAGTATCGAATTTATATTGCATTTTGCTCGTTGTCGTCTTAGGACGTGCTGCTTCGGGATACGTATCGTAGCTTGTTCTGCGCCGACATATAGTATATGTATAAAAATATATATGGGAAAACGTGCGTGTATATACACCTAATGCTTGTATTATAGATGTATATGTGGTACCTATAATATATAATAATGTGCACATTGATCGTCTGCGCACGCCTACGGGGACGGCCGCGCGTATAGTGAACTCCGATGTCAGTGACCCCCTCCTCCCCTCCAACGTACCTACCGCAGTCGCGGCGATCTGCATTGAACTCTTCACGAGCTGATTCCATGTTTCGTAATATATAAAGACTTCTTACCGAATCGTGTGTGCGGATCCATTCGTTTACTGTGCATCCCCCACGCTAAATACGTACCTTAAATAATATGTCGTACGAGTGTATTATAATAAATTATGTTAATTGTACCGCACATGAAGACCAGTCGTGTATAGAAATCAATCGTAAACATTGTCCACGCGTCAACCGCACGGGGTGTGTGCAATATTATGTTTGCCCGATTTGTACTAATAGTTCGTCTTATTCGTTAAGATTAGCACATGTAGTCGACATCTGTTTTTTTTTTTTTTCTTTCGAAACCAATTTTACTCGTCTAACAATTACAACCACTTTATAGTTGAAGAGCAGGTTCATAACCATTCAGCCGACGGAAACGGAAGTAACCGCGCCCTTTGTATAGTTTCTTTCTTCGGAACATTTGAAAACCATTTGGATTTAATAGAAATACTTAATAAATAGTAGACTACACCGATAGATAGATAGTACACTACTATTATTACATTAATATATATATATATATATATAACTTAGAGTTATCGTAATTTTTTATAAAACTCTGTATTGGAATTATTATTTTTGTATGTTTTTTTTTTTTATAACGCTTATACCTGTCTGTAATAGTTACAACTGGTATAAGGTATTTATACTCTAACATCAAAATTTACCAATAATCATATTAGCAACACAAGAATATATTAATCAATTGCATCGTTCGATGTATTTATTACATGATCCATGTCAAGAGTTATAGCCAATTCATAGATGTTGATGATGTATCATGATACGTAACATTCTTATTAGTACATATCCATGAAGACTAAATATATCTCTATATTTATAGTCTTCGTGTATATAATATATGTCACTTTAAGATTAAACTAAACTGTTGTGGGAATATATGATATAGTAGTTATGTTTAAATTCAATAATACTTCGAACACATTATTACATTTGCAACTATGTAAAGTATTAACTAGTGATGAGCATATCCGGATTTGACAATTTAATTTCATGGATTATTCGGATTATTCAGTTCAATGTAGGTATTAAATTACTCATTTTTATATTTAAATTAATTTAATTCTATTACATCATTTTCAAACATAAATATATCATATTTAACATTAAAAACAATAACCTAAAAATTAAAATAATTATAAGTTATATAAAAAGCAAATTAATTTATCCGGATAATTCAGATATTCGGATTTCATGCACATCCTTAGTATATACTAAGTGATCCAACTGCTGAAAAGACTCAGAAATGGATATTTCACCCATTTTTGCATTTTATACTCACTTATATATGCCCGTACTGTATACTTATGATGAGTAACTGGCTCGCGTAATTAATTTAATTTTCTAAAGATTAAAAATAAAATTTAATGGATAAAATTGATGTAATACTTATATTATTGTATCGCAATGTAGTCGTATCCGTTATT
Organism: Sipha maydis; assembly: GCA_034509805.1. Taxonomy (NCBI): domain Eukaryota; kingdom Metazoa; phylum Arthropoda; class Insecta; order Hemiptera; family Aphididae; genus Sipha; species Sipha maydis. Next base: position 58,439 of record JASXSY010001844.1, on the reverse strand, counting down.
TTAATTTTTGGTTTCTGGTCCACTATATTTTAGATCAAATAACTGGCTCTCTAGTAACTCATGACTCAGAACAGATCACCCCTGAAATATGAGCATTATAATAACATAATTGTTGTATCAGTATGTATGAAAATTTTGGTATTATAATGTTCGGCCAAATCTCGGCGCCGGTCGTGTCGTCCGCAACCAAACTGTGAATTATCATTTCTTATTACTCTAAAATATCTGTGTCGACGACGATTATCGTTATATGTGTCGGAATAATTTAAAATTTGGCCTCAATACAATGATGACCACGGTCCGCGCCAAGTACGTGTGTGGCACCGGGTGACGGCGTTCATTGTATACCAATGATAGTGTAACGGATCCTTGTTTGGAAAGCTGAAAAAAAACAAACACACTCAGTAAGATGATAACAACATGGCAACAACAATGACATCGATACGAGGCAACTGAAGAATAAGACGAACAAAATATCATGTGTACCGTAGAATATGGCACATTTGGGGCACACCTATAAATGGTTTTTAGTATTCCAAACACAGCAGTAGGTTACAATATAGTATAATATATATATATAAATTATAAACCATAATAATAATGTATCATCTCCACAGTTACCTGAGTTACCGTTACTGCAGCTGCAGTACTAGTACATGCATGATCGTTGTATTTGTCTTGTATATGTACTTTTACACGCATTGTTACATGTGTATATAATACTATATTTAGGTATTTATATTTAAAATTTCCAAGTCAGAATTTTTTTAATTTCAAACATGTTTTTGTCTTTCTTTTCCTATTCGTACGACGCTTATACACTGCTCCTGTGTAGGAAGTACTAGAAAATATAACTGCTCGCGTACGAGTTTACTGCGTCTTTTCCATAATATTAAAACAACGGTATCATTTCAGATTCGAGAGAGTTATATGTTGTGCAATTGCTGTGCGGTGGTACACACTTCGCGAGTCTCGGCGATTATTTAATTTACAATCGTGTTTCACATTCCGCGATAAAAATATTGTAATATTACGTGCATAGAGAACGCAAGCGGCGCGCTTTCGATTAGCGTCATTGATTATAAACATAAACATTGTATTATTAATCATTTTCTACAAGTCAATAACATCCACCGTGCAAATATCTAATCACACTACCAGTTTACTGGGTTTGGTAGGCGTGTTTGTTAGTATACGTGAACGTAACGTGAGCGTTATTGTATATTGACATAGTGTGGATTCCGATGTTTCCTCTAAATATCCCTAATATTCTTACTCGAGTTCACGCGGACGGCGAAAAAAAAAGAGCATCACCGTTGCAAATCTTTGACGTCAGGAGTATGGCAAATAGTGAGGAAAAAATGTATTGTATAAAATAAAATAGCAAAATACGATAATCTTTCTGTCACGCAACTAAGACGGCGACGCGTCATTACGGATCATGGCGAACGTCGTCAAACGTGCCCTGTACAGAATGTTTTTATTCGTATTTCATTGTTATTGCTGATCATCATGAGCATCCTAAAAGTAACGAATAATAATGAGAAAAATGTCGCGTTTCGCATACCGATCAACCCATTCTTCGGCAATCGTATATAGTTTTTATAACCTATATACCTATGGTTATACGTATAAACTGTGTGCTCATTATAATAGCACGTATTTTACAAGTTATGTTGTCACAGGCATGACTATATATAGTCTACACGGGTCTTCGGGCGTGTAGGAACTACATTGATTGTTACTTTGGAAGAGAAACCATTCGCGGGGGCTAAACACTCACTCATATATATATATTTTAATTTACAGGTGCTCTACACTGGCCGCGATGGTTTCTCAACTGTTTCACGAAATTATAGGGTTCTATTTAAAGGTATGGCACAAATCATGACGAGGGTCTTCAGAATTAGTATCGAATTAAGTGAATCTCAGTGTTTTGTTTATAAATCAAACGTGTATATTTATTAATATTTCCGTTATGTGTAGAGTTTACATGTAGGTAAAAATCACATAATATATTATATATCTATATATAGAGGATAAAACTAAAGATTTGCTCAACCGCACGTACATCCAAATACATTTCAAAAGGTCGTTTCGACCACTCCTCTATAAGTTATGTGTATATCTATTATTTAATATACATAGGATAATGTGCAACCGTGGATCCAATACACTTAACTATTCACTATTACAGTGTTATATACAGGGCTCGGGACTTAAAGCATTTGCATATTTTTATTATTTGTCATACAATGTAGCAGAGAGTTATGGATGTGTATGTTATGTTATAACACGTTCAATTATGAAATTTTAAAGTTTTTTTTTTTTTTGCTTTTTTCGATGATTTTAAAAAAAAATGCTTATTTCTAAATTTTCTGATTATTTTTGCTTTTTTTGCATATCTGCTTAATTATAAACGATGACGTAGGCCACTGACCTTCCTCAGATTTTTTTTTACTATTTATAAATGTTTTTTAAATTTAAGTATTTTAAATGCTTATTTGAGTACTTATAATGATGTTTTTAAGTGCTTTTTAAAGCGCTTATTTTAATGATTTTAAGTGCTATAAGTCCCGAGCCCTGGTTATATATGAGCTAGTCAAAATGCGTGCATGGTTTTTTTTAATCTCAGCCGCGTGGGGAGGGATAAGTCTTTTAATTATTTTTCTCCTTAATCTCTTGGATAATCGCTGACCTAATTGAAAATTCTAATTCGAGTCCAGTCGTATTATTTAATGGCCGATAGTGCAATCCTACATATAAGTACCTGCAGTCATTCAATGTTGCACTCCGCTTGCCTCGGTATGTACTTATTTTTACTACTATGGCTCATTGCCTCGCACTCAGGTCCACTTTTGGCTTAGGATCAACGCGTAATCTGATCTCAGAGAAATAATTAACCGTTTAAATTTAAAATTGCCCGCCGTTGAATATCGATCATATTGTCTTTATCGGGTACGAAACGGCGAAGTAACAATGCACGGTGCTGACTCCTTCACCGTCTGCCGATTGTAATGCGACCAATTCGTCCGTTTGATTGTGCACCGAGGTGTACGTGCTAAGCGAAGTTTATAAATGTTTAGAGTGTGATTGTATATTCTAAGAAATGCTGTTTCAGCGCAATGACACGATACACTACGCCGAGTCTAGCACACCTGTACAATAGTAATAATACAATAACGTTTTCATATATTCTTTCCCGCGCGCGTCTTCTTCGGTTCTAGTTCATGTGTAGTTTATGATTATCACATGTATGTAGAACCTACATTGTAGATCATCTACGCATTGTACATGTTATGCAGAGCAATTTTCTGGATTGTATATCACGTGTGTTTCAGACTGGTTTTAATAAAATAGTCATCGTCATTCTATAATGTTCGTTTCTGTACCGAAAACCATCTAGCAAAAACTATTGCTTTAGTCTTACTTGATCGTTGAAATCCATTGTTGTGGTTCCTGTGAAATTCCGCAATTTTTTTTTTAAAGAAATACAGCTTACGCACTTCGTGGTCGGAAGGGAGGGGCTACGTCGTGGTATACAATTATGTATTATTTTTATATTCACGCATTTGTAATTGCGTGTTTGTATTCGTTTGCGAAGAAGATGAAGATGCGAGGTTAAAATAATAGGAAAGAAGCTCTATGTATTCTCGTCCATGAAGCCACACAAAACTGTATTTCCTAGGAAATTTTTTGCCGCGTGCGTGTTATAACGAGGACAGTGGTCAGCGGCTGCGATATAAATGGTGTTTAATCAAAGCGTTTACACACGCGCACTGCTGACAGTGTATAAACAATATATTACTGCTGTACAGTTCGTCCTGCTGCCAATCGTGCACTTGTGATTTTTTTTCGTCCTGGAATTTCGTGTTTCTCCCGCGGCAGGTTTAACTTGATATGACACAGTGTGGTCTTATAATTGTTATTATTATTGTCGTTATGTGGACACATTTCGAAGGCGTCATTTGTCTGCACGATGCAGTAATAGCGTTGAAACTGCGACGAGTATGTAATATGAGCTATGGTTGGTATATAGGTGAATAAGTATATATCTAAGGTTTATGATTGAAAAATTCCGCGCTCAAAAAATATTCGTCCGCGGGCCATTATTACGTGTTCAATATGTTTCGACCGCATACATACATATCCACCAATCGTGACTGCAGTTTTTGTCGGTCCGTCGGCCTGTCTGTCCCGCCAAGTTATACATGTGTACAAAAAATCATATATTAAATTATTAGTTAACATGATGTGTGAGTTGATCTTAATAATGCCTGAAGCTGGTATTACATGCATACATGCTCATGTGTGTGTTTATGTTTTGAATCACTATAAGTTATTATTTTTTTTATTGGTCGTCACGCTTAGGCACAGTATAAACTGTCGTATGTATGATATGGTAGTATACTGTTATTGTTACACATTCAATACCATTATATACATGAACAATATAGTCATCGTTTCGATCGGGAATCATACGTTGTTGGCATAATATTACTTCGCGTACATGTACTTGTGCGAATTCGCCAATACACTCGGAGAGTCCAAAAATGCTAGGATCCGTTGTTCTTAACCCTGTAACAGCCGCCTTAGTTATAAACTCCCTGTATATCTGATTGTAACGCCGGTTTTTACCCCTTTGCATTATCCCATTAACTTATAGATTATCTAAATTCAAGGGATGATGCTAATATAATAAGACAATTTTTAAGGTAACTTTACGAGTGGCCCAGAAACTTAGAATCGAAATGTTTATTCCATTCAAGTCTCACAAAAAAAATAAAAGTTAAAAAACCATATGGTTTGCGAGGTTTTCCACATTGTATTGGTTAAAAAATATTACCCTAAACTATGATTTTGTATAAAAAATAATTATAAATTTGTCTATGATTAAGTCATTTATTTTCTCATTCCAAGTTTTGTTTCCGACCCACGCATTATTTTGAATTCCTCCAAGTTACTTTGTAAAATTTATTGTTCTAAAATTACTTAATAAAATCTTGAGAATCCGTTAATCTAAATTATATTGATTTTAAATATAGATTATATGGATTATATATATAAACTCAAGATATTATATAATTAATATAGTGTAATATTATATCATTTGTAGAATATTTATATTAGTCCTCATCTGCTTTTTATTATGTATATTATATAGTCGTATTCATTTTATCGTATACAGGGCCGCCGAGAGCTTTTGAGGACCCTGGGGCTGATCGGTTCCAGGTCCCTTATACTTGTTCGGCCAAGATACATACATATTACTTGCACATACTTGAGTACAAAAAAAAAAAAAATATTAAAATTTGCATCTTATGCTATGGCGAATGACATAATAAAATAATTTTGAAAAAAAGCTGAGACGACGGGCCCCGGGGCTCTAGCCTCCACTGCCCTACCCTCTCGCTGATCCTGGTCGTATACGTTATGCAACTTTGTCGTAGTTTTAGTTTTTGTTTTTTTGTTCACCACATTTTTAAGATCTAAACACTGGCCCTTTTTTTACTTAATTTTACGTCATGTGCAACAAACTATAAAACAATCTAATTGAAATATATGCATATACGAGTAATAAATAAATCATATTTGTTTGTTTCTTGTTGTCGGTGCACTTTGTTAAAACAAAGCGAAACAAAAAATAAAACGCACATCTATTCAATTACTGTTTCGTACTAATTGGGCGCCTGTATTCAAAAGTTTTCACTGCAAATCGCAAATTGTTTTTATTTTTATGAGGGTTATGTATTTTCATGCTCCACCGGAACCTGTAAATTTTAAGCGATTTTTTGTTTTCTACCCTCAATTAACTGTGTACATTTTTAGCCGAAATCGAAAGCGTAAATGAAATTGTGATTATTGAACGCTTTATTTTCCGAGCAATTATAATATTATACTATTACACGCGCCGATTGTCCTCATACTAAAAAGACATACAATTTCTCAATAATCAGAAGAATATTTTCCGAACGATTACATTACAATCCCAATAATTTTAAACGATGACGTCCAGATCATTGTACAATGACACAATAGATGTATAAATATACTGCATAACATACTGTATAACTGCATAACTGTATAACACGTGCAAACAGTGTATCGCGTCTAACTCTATTTTACGTCCTGTTGGTGTAGTGAGAAAATCCTAACAAAATATACACGCAATATCGATTAGTTTATGGTGATTGTTGGAATTTGTTATTAAATTGCATATTCATACACATAATATGTTATTTGTTTATGTGCTATGAGCGCAGTGTAAAATACCCGCGAACTTAGGTCTTTGCCGTCAGCCGTCGACTACCACTCTTACTTTCGCGTTTAACACCGAGTAGACGCCGGTCGTTTTGATGCCTATTGCTTGTATTAAGGCGAGTTCTCACCAGGGTTACAACCTTTCAGTGTCAAAAATACTGGACAAATTTATATTTTTGAGAATTATTTTCATATATTTATTATATTCAGTTTGATTTATTAGCAATTATTTGATCTTGCAAAATGTTTGATTGTAACATGTAGAAAAAATACACAGACCTATTGACTTTAAATATTTTGGTATTTGTGTATTGTTTAAGAAATAATCATTACGGGATTTATTGCGTCTCGGCGCTTATTAAACCAAGATGCGGAACAAAACGAATAAAAACAGAATTGACCCGTGAAATACGGCAACCTTGGTTCTCACGAGTTAAGTTTAGTTAAACGATTATAGTTTATTAACAAAAGTGGAATATGCCTTGAATCAATTTTTATTCATATGTTTCAATTATTATTCTTCAATTTTTCTTTCAATTAAATGTGAATGGTTTTCATTTTTATAGTTTTTCTAGACTTAAAGTACTTATTTAATTTATAGTATAGCTGAAAATGGCATCGAAAACTGTTGTGCATAAAATTATAACTACAATAAGTGTTTTGTTAAAAGAAGAACTTCGAACAATTTTAGTTACGACTAGTAAAAATCGTAAGAAACAATAACAACTAAATATATCCATAAAAATTCTGATTCTTCAAATATAATGAATTATCATCCGATTTCTCTCCTTTCACTTATTCCAAAACTATTCGAAGATTTAGTCTCTAAACAGATAATTCTAACTCTTAACTCCAAAATAATAAATGAGCAACAAGGTTTTCGTATCTCGAGATCAACTACAACCAACCTAATATCTTTTACTCAATTTATTACTGATGCTTTTGAGAATGACCATCAAATAGATGTTATCTTTACAGACTTTTCTAAAGCTTTTGATACTATTAATCATACTATTTTAAAAAATAAACTTCAAGCTTATGGAATTTATGATCCACTCCTTTCATGGTTGTGTTCCTATTTTACTGATCGTTCCCTTATTGTTAAATATACAAATTATTATTCTTACTCATTCCCATAAACCAGTGGCGTACCCCCAAGGTTTCCATTTAGCTCCTATCCTTTTTTTAATATATATATCAACGATATCTCATTCTCTTATTCAAATATGTTATTGTTTGCTGATGATCTAAAGATTTTTCGTATTGTTGAATCCTCTGATGACGCTAATCTTCTTCAATCTGATTTGTACAAAATCTCTAATTGGTGTGATCAAAATTAACTTTACCTTAATGTTGATAAATTTAAATTAATGACCTTTAATCGTTGTCGTACTAACGTTTCTCATATCTACTACTTAAATAATAAACGTTTAGAACGAGTTTTAAACTTTAAAGACCTTGGTGTTTTCCTTGATATTAAACTTACGTTTGATACACATATTAATTTTATAAAAAATAAATCTTTAAAACAGTTAGGATTTGTCAAGTTTATCTGTGGTAATTTTAAAAACCTCCATGCATTAAAATTAATCTATACCTCTTACATCAGATCTCCATTAGATTATTGTTCTATTATTTGGTCTCCATATCTTCTTAAAAATAAACTATCATTAGAAGCTGTTCAAAATAAATTCTTAGATTTTCTCTGTTACAGCTGTAATATCCCACGTATTCCTCATATATTCCCCGATTATGGATCATTTAAATATAGATTCTCTCGAATTGAATAGAATTAAACTTGATATATATTTTTTTATATAATATCCTTCATAATAATATTGATTGTCTGAGTTTCTTAGTCGTCTATCATTTTTAGTTCCGCAACGTACTACTAGATCTAATGTCACTTTTATATTCCTATTCGACAATCAAATTATGCGATGAATTATCCAACCTCTCGATATTGACTTTTTCTCGAATCAGTCTCCTCTTCTCCTCTTTTAAACAACAATTAAATCTTACTATTCACTCCCATCATGTTATCCGAGATCACTAGCTCTCTGTTATTACTGTTTATATTTTATTTTTTTTGTTTTTTTAATATCTATTATTTTGTTATTACTAGAGTAAGTTATTTTATAATTCATTTGTAATCTATTTTATACATATTGAATTTGAATCTCACATCTTGTATCTATACTACACTTGTAATTGGGTTATCAAACCCGTAAGTTCAAACAAATAAACAAATATATGCATGAGTTACGATGGTTTACAACTGAAGTTTTAATTAAATCAATTATACTTCGTATTTGCGCTTATTATTGCGCCTTTATCGTCACGGCACCTTGTTATGCGTGAGCTCCTGTGGCTGTTTTTCGCGTCACGCTGTTTTCTTGTGTCTCCGACCAAACAAGGCTTTTACGCCGAGCCTTTTCTTACGTACGTTATGTTTGTTTTTATCACCGTTTTTTTTGAGTCCGATACTCCTTTTGATTTGAGTACGTCGAACATTCGGTTACTTTGTGTGATGTTGTTGCAGTGTCGTCCGTACGATTTCGACCGCACGTCCGTCGGCCATCTTGTCAGTGTACGGCGTAATCGTTTACTCGTTTGTTCGTGCCACGTTTATTATTGACCACGACTTAACGTAGTTTTGATCCGTATCGCCGTGTTATTATGTGTGTATATATATATATATATATATATTGCGACAAGTGCATTGAGGCGCGGGGGCAATATAACCGTAATATTAATATTATTATTATTATTATTGATATTTTGATTATTATAACTGTCCCGTGTTGTTCATATTATATATATATATATAAGGTGCCAATTTAGTCATCAGATTAAATGCTCCTAGTTGAAGTCGGACGGTGCAACAGTGATGTATTACATTGTCGATGATTTGCGTATAGTTGACGAACAGCTCGGACGTAATCCATCAGTGGTCTCATGTACACACAGACGCTTATTAAATTGATTGTTTAAACACTCACAAGTGTCGTTAGTGCGTTCGTTAACGATGACATTCGAATATGTTTATTACACAATATCGAGATATACAGTTTAGAAGCTGCAGTCGCGGAGAACCGAATGTTATATTTATTCGTACGAGTGTACATTACCTCGTCAAAATATACAGCCAGTTTTGTTAGATTGAGAAGATCGAAAGAAATGTATTCAAACAGTTTGGAAACAATAATATTACGTAAAAAACGTGTTTATTTCGTAATCAAACGAAAAAATAAAAAAACAGAAACGATAGTTTTTATTATGTTGCGATACGATAAAAATCACTGGAGTAATAGTTATAATCGCAGTCCCTGGGGTGAAACATGAAAACGATGAAATTTACGTTTAAAGTATAAGATGATTTGGCGTATAAATTCTCTAAGACTGTCAGGAAGACAAGTGATTAGTTGAAGAAATTCAACGGGTGTGTATGCAAATACGATTAAATCATTAGTATAATATTATGTTATCAACGTAGAAACACACATTAATTTGAGCTGAAATATTCGAAAGATATAGCCATTAATTCTCATAGTTGTTCCAATATTGTATTAATTACTAAAGGATTATATTAATATAAAAATAGGCTTTCAACGTCAAAACGAAGGATATAATGTTAAACGATTTCATGAGGTAAACTGGTTTTCTATAATAATGTATTATGTTTATACGGATGCCGGTTAGTCGAACCGATTAATTTATACGCCTATCATATGATTTTTTATGGGAATGTTTAAAAGAAAAATAACGTAAAAACACCTCTGCTGCAAAAGGGGAGATTGTGCAGGTGTATTCTATCTGTAAACTCCCAGGTTATGGTTATTCGTTGTAGTCGCGATGATGCACATCACGTCCGTTCATATTTCAGTTTTTCGAAAAAAAGTACGTAAGTTTTTTAAAAGATAATAAAAACGCATTGAAAACTATGATATATGTTTTGAATGAATCGTGGTGTAATTTTCTAGTGCGAATTCTGGGGTTACGCTACATTTTTTATTTTTTACACTTAAACCGGCTCGTTAACCGGTGCCGTATTGGGTTTAAAAAGTTCACTTGAATAACTGTCATGTTGTAACCCACATATTTCACCGCCATAGTGTACGTGTATTAAAAGTGATCTGATATATAACTGTGTATATAACATGTGACATTTCCTGGTCGTACGTACACCTATAACTGACGTAAATTTATTATGAAATATGTCCATATCTAATTTTCTGTATTCCGATGTGGGTGTTTTTTATAATTTACGATTTCGGGTTAAAACCATTAAATATTTTTTTTGGGAATATAAACGATACATATGTACAAAATCTATTGTACTCTATTGTACTATGTACATGCACTTACTGTTGAAGTTATCTTATTGTTATGTATTTAGATCATCGTATAATCTCTACAATTTACTTAAATAAGTATTAACAAGGTTTACTGTACGCACATTATGCTAAATACTGCTTATTTTCCCATCCCGTGAATCGGCCTATAGTATCAAGTAAAAATAGTTATTAAACCCTATGTATATATAAACCTTTCACATGATGAAGAATGTCTATACATGATATTTTGTTTTTTTATAATGTGACCTAAATTAATACTCGAGTATCACTTCGTTTTCCGTAGTTCTCACAACGGCAACATGACAACGATATAAGTTTTTGCAATATTTTAATTTTTATATACTACTTTGTTTACAACACTTTTTTTCTCACAACTTGCGTTTAGATTAGTGGTCTTTAACACTAAACCGTTTTTCATACAAATTTTTAAATTATCTTTTTACCACGATATTTGGACATGATATTATTATATATATTATATATCCATTTAATAATAATAACAACACTACCCGGACCACACATGAATTATTCATACAGCCACAATGCAATATAGTATGTCTTACATATCGTTGAATATTTTGCCGAGTAACGATTTTCATGTACCGCACTCAAATTATGTGCACAGTTCGCAAAATGAAATGATTAATTATCCGTAATACTTGTAAATATATGTATACACATAGAAAGTGTAAAAAAATTTAGTTTCGTCACTGTTGGGTATGAGTATAATATTTTGTCTTATGCGCATTTAATTACGATTACATTAAAAAAAAAATTGTTTTCATAAGTGTTTTTGGTGCGCACATGTTGTGTTCACATATCCGCTACTTGTTTGCGGCAACTTGAAGAAATCACCTGTATTGTACTTGTAATGATTATATGTATACCAGGTTAATGCGATCAGTCGTATGTCCATTTTTGAAATCGGTTATCTACGTCTACGTAAAATAGAACGCACTTTTAGCGATCGGCGAGTTTTTAGTTGGGTGTACATCTAAACTAAGAATGACTTGGAATAACAATGTTTGACCGCGAGTCAGCGGAACATAATTTACAGAAATTTACGGGATTGATGATTATAACTCGGAAATGTTAAAATCACAGTGTGATGCGTATTATTAATTTAAATAATTATATAATATATTTATACTACAAATATGTATGTTAATATGTACATTAGGGTGGTCCTCATATGAAAGTAAACATTTTTGTTAGGTCGTCTCTCAATATTTTGTAACTTATAGCGAAGGCTGTGATGAGCGTATCAATTTTTTTACTTCTTTTTTTTTTTAGACTAATGTTAGAAATCAAACATACCCGTTTCTTTAAATTAACAACCGATATATGTATATTTATGTGGTTAGGAAAGAAGAACAGTTGTGTTTCAACAATGTGTACATACACAAATAGCTGTGTAGTATCATCTAATGACGCAGTAATTATGATAATAATGGAAAACGTTCTACGTACGCCAATCTTAACGACAGAATAAATGCTTTACATTCTAACGGATCATTGAATTCTAGGAAAAATATGCGATATCGTAATAAAAAAATAAAAAAATGTTCTGGTATTATCCAAACTTATCATTTTCCCTTTTAACGATAATTATTCATGAATTATATACAAAGTTACATTTTATTAAATTCAAATGGATTCAAATTCAAATAATAATTCTGATAATAGTACAACGAATAATATACGTTTATTCAGTTAAGTGTTTAGCTGTTTAGTTTGACGAAAAATTGAGTAATGTGAACAATAATGTATATCATGATTATTGTAACCACTGTTAGATAATTACGAAACCCTTAACTCACCATAACATTCCTCGTGTTCGTCATTATTTCATTCATAAGCGATCATACTACACAATCCATGAACATAAACCTATAATAATGTATTAATGTGTATACGATGAATCGTTATTGAATAATAATTTTTCATATATTGTGAAATTTAAGTTTTAATTTTATTTTACAACAAATTTATTAACGAAGGTAAAAGTTTAGAGGATTGAAACGGAAATTAAATGTATGGCACTAGCTAGGTACAAGAATTTAAAACCGTCTACGATTATAACGCGGAACAATCCATAACGCTTCTACGGCATCACTGCTTATGCCTGTATCAAAGACCGTAAGCGTCTAACAATGAAAATTTCTCTTGTCTGTAGAAAATAGGTGCCAAAGAAAATGAACCCTCATATAAACACATAAAATGTTCCGAACGCAAGTGCCGGGTTCCAAAAAGTTCTCGAGAAGATTGAACATGGAAAATCCCCATCGTGTGTTGTGATCGTCTAACTATATAAAAAAAAAAAAAAAAAACATAAATGAGGAAAACTCTTTAAAGACTCTTAGAGCCGACGGTTTCTGTTCATTCTGCGTTTTTTACATTGATGATAATCGTTTTCGTGCCCTAGAGGTACGACGGTGGTGGCAGCGGCGCGGAAAACGACTATAATGTACAGCGCACGCGCACGCCGAAAGCTCTTGACCGACGGAACACCGATAAGATTTCACCCGCACGCGTATATCGCAACGATTTTAATCGGTTGCACGTCGCATATTATTATCGTGTGCCCCGCCGCCCAACTCGTAATTATTATAATGATAACCAGCGGCAACGGGCGCACAACGTTCCCTCTCACACCCTCCGAGGACGGACAATAAGTCAAAAACGTTTCGTAACACGGCGTCTCGGTGCGACCAGTAAGTTTTCGCGTCGCATCACACGTACGTTTAACCCGTCGCGCTCGCATCCTCAATGTTGCATCTGCGAGCAAGACGTTTCTTTATTACGTCAGCCGATTGCATCGACGCACATATATTTTACTATATTATTAATTATTATTACTACTATCGTTTATAATCCTTAATACGAACGTTTTTACTTGTAACCGCTGCGGAATTAAGTTAGGCACTATTCATACAGTGTAGGCATATTTGCTCAATATTTAATAAATATTTAAAAATATTGATAAATGTTCCATATCCATTGATTATACAATTTACAACATTGAATATAGTATCAAAGATTTATACAATATAAAATTTTCGTTAGGTAATATTAAATATTTGAATTTTAATTATATAGAAATATTTTTTCAATCATTATGATTGACATATGCTATGTGGGTAGTACACGTGTTCATTGTTGCTGTGCCTTTTCGTCCTTCCGTCGTTTACGCGGATTTTTGTGTACGCTTACCTCTCAGCCGGAAACGCCAATTTAGTAAGCGTCTGCACACAGACTGCGCCTAAAACAACAGTTTTTTCTCGTAACAGATCTCATTTGCTTCATATGTAACGAGGAAACGTACGTTCATGAAAACAAACTATGCGATTATTCCATAGTAGGTATACTGCTATACTCAGTTACAGGCCCAGATCAAGTATTTGAACAAACATAGGCGAAATTTAGGTTATGCCGCCCTTTACGTGTAAATATTATATCAAATATTTTTTTTTTTTATACATAAAAATTGTCCCGGAAAAATGCCGCCCTCGTTATCGACCTATGTCACCTACCCCTTGAGCCGGGCCTGCTCAGTTATGAGTTAGCAATCAGTTTTACATTTACCGTTCGATAATTAGCGAGAAAGGCCAACACCGGTTGACCGCAACCCATTTTGATCTCTTTAAAATTTAACATTCTAAGTTGAAATTTATATTTTTAATATATTACATTATCTTTTATAGAATATTGTTTATAATATTAATAGTTTAGTAATAATGATCATCCGCTGTCAAACTAATTTTATTTTTATCGTAAATCATCTAAATTATTATGTGTCAACAGCTTATTCTTCAATTATTATATCGTTGAACGGTCGTATACTTTGTGTAGCTCGATCGCAGTTTTAGTTTTTGCTTTCCAGTCCGTTTTTTTATTAAAATTTAAAAACTGGCCTTTTAATAACTTATAGTAGCTTATTCAAGTCTCTAAGAAGAAAAAAAAAGATTATCTTGGTTTCCATAGATAAATAAAATAAGAAGAATGTAATGAATATATTTTTATTCGTATGAAAATGTGATCTAACAATAAATGTACGTGATTATTAATCTACTTTTTCCTCGTTAAGTGTTCTCTGTCATAGTAATATTGCACCGTTATATATATATAAAATGCTACAAGCTTGGAGAGAGAACGTACATACTATTACTATTTAGAACAATATATTTTTACGACCATTTGGTTTTATATATGTTGCATAATAATCACTCTAGTATGATTAAATAAGTTTTTGGACTTTCACATATAAAGAAAATTGTATTAGTTTATATTATACGATATTTCAGGAAAAACTGCGAAAACCTCAAAAATAGCGAAAGCTCTTAAACGACGACGGCTTACGTACATTTCGACAGTATCTATTGCATGCAATAGTGTCATTCAAACTCTATAGCATATACTATATACATTTGGTCGATTGTTTTAATACGAAACCACCAAATATTTTATAAGATAATTATTATTGCGATTGATGATTTTTGGATTTCATGACTGCGTAGTAATAGGTTCTTGCAATATGTGTGTCAATAATATGCGAAAAGCGTAGCCGTGCCGAGAAATTTTAGCATAATATTAGGTTTATAATAATCAAGATAGGCAATTTTGTAAATACGTTCAAATTTATTTTACGTGTTACGAATTTATACAAATGACGTGTATGTTGTTAAAACAATGAATACGTCATGCATGAAGACATATTTTATTTTTTACTGTACAGCAATCGAAAAATCCAATATCATTTAACAGTTGACGGAAAAAAATAACTTACAATTTATCACTTAATAAATCAAATAAATACTAATACATTATAGCCTTGAAATAATTTGTATCTATTGTAAAAATAATCAAATTTAATTAGTAAATGTTATTCTTGAAGTGTTCGTAAAAAAAAAAAAAACTTAGTTATATTTTTTATGTAAAATTTAGTTATGAGTGATTGGACAGATCCTACAGAATAACGTTAAATTTACTAAAAAAAAATGTCTAGCTATATTATAGAAAAATGTATACATTATTTGTTTTAAATGTATGTTCGTTTTCTATGTTTGCTTACAGATATTATGGTTATAATGATATTATTATTACGGTATTATGGTTTAAAACGCATATTACTACTTTAAAATACTTATATAACCGATAGGCGATTGATTATTACATGTAAGGAATTATAATATCCAATAGTTGTATTTTTTAACCTATTAAGTTTCCTGTTTTAATTGAACATTTACAGTTTTTCTAAAATGTTGTGTTTTCTATTACAGCAAAATCTCGACAAAGCTGGAGATTTGTTGGAAGAAGCAAGACTATGTAGCAATGGAACTAGTTTAAAAGATCTAGCCAAATCTTTAAAGCAACATCTAAGAGGTTTCAGTGATCGACTTGAAGAAACTCGTGAAAGACTCGAAGATACATCACGTTGTTTTTATTTACTTGACAAGGTATGGAGTAATGTATTCAGTTTTAAATTTATAAAAAAAAAAAAAAAAAATTATTTGTTCTTTGTAGAATTACAATATTATAAATCAATATAATGTGCTTCATGTTAATAATTCTCACAGGCTTACGATTGGGCTTTGGAATGTATGAAGTACATATCCGAAAAGCACGATTCACGTAACGTCAAAGAATTGCGAAGATACTTAATGGCACATCCATCTCCTACTGCTCAACACTTCTCGGAGATGATGATGTTAGCTAACAAGCTCAATAACGAAAAATTAATGAAACAATGCAAAGTAATAATAGAGACATGTATCATTATTTAACTCTATCGATGAATGACCATTATTAAAATACGAATAATCTTTCTTTCCTTTCAAACAGGTGGCCATGGTAAGATGCGAAGAGACCAATGACCAACTGAAGCATCTGTTAGGTCCAGATACATTTCCGACCAGCACCCCCCTGCCATCTAGAAGGACGTCCGCCCCGGAGCAAAATGTAACAAATGATAATCCCACCATGGATAGTCACCATTGTAGCTGGGTAGGTGCTATGGAAGATAATTATTATTGCGAGACTGACCGACTCGCGCTCAGTCATATCCCGTCTGCCAATTGGACTTACAATGATGAAGAAGATGAGGAAAAACTGAGCTGCTCTCACACGACTGAAGGGAGCGATGAAAATAAAAGGTACTAACTATTTCAATTAAATAAATGCAGTACAAATTAAAAAAAAATGTTAACTCAAAAGTTTATTATTCCAGAAAAAAAAAATAATGTATTATTATGAACGAGTAAAATTAATTTTTACATTAGACTTCCCACTCCCTTCTAATTGTAAATTATATTGGAGTATATTTTTATATGATTATATAATATATTGTTTAATAATAAATTAACTTATAAACATTTAATATAAAATAAACTTATGAATTTATAAATCGAAGTATTTAAAACAACTATTGTTTGAAAACTAATATCCTATACAAAAATACCTTTTTTGTATTATTCATTACATGTTATTAATATTAATATTACTCGAAAGATAACTAGTAAGCATATGATTAAAATAATTCTTCTAAAAAAATTTTTCACTGACAAATAGTATTCGTGGATTACTCACTTACTCACCCTGAAGTAATATTTAATTTAAAAATTAAAAAGTGAATGATAATTAAGATATCGATGCGTGAAACTCCATTTTAGAGATTAACCACCATCGTGTTTGAATTTGGAAGTATTTTTAAACTAAAATACTTTTTTGATAAAATAATAATTATACAGATTTAAATAAATTAAACGAATAACATAATTTCTTCTATACGATTGTACAATATTTATTGGTACAGCAATGAAGAAAGCGACGATCCCAACTGTCCCGATTCTGAATGCAGCAAAAACCAAAGTTTAGCACCTTTATCCGTCAACAGCCATTTGCATCATATGTCCAATCTACAGTTGAACATGGATTGTGGAACACAAACGTTAAAACTTCAAAAGTGAGTGTTGCCAATCTGTTGCTACCGAGTGTTGAATATAAAAACAAAATCTTAACGTAATTGTATATTTAACGTGTTCGCAGGACTGTCAAGCTAATCATGAGGGAGATGATACAGACCGAACGGGATTACGTTAAATCACTTGAGTACGTCATCGAGAACTATGTGCCGATGCTGCTCAAGGAAGAAATACCACAAGTGTTGCGCGGTCAGCGTAACGTTATTTTCGGCAATATCGAGAAGATCTACGAGTTTCACAGCCAACACTTCCTCAAGGAACTAGAGAGACACGAGAACTGTCCACTGCAAGTGGGCGAATCTTTTTTAAAACACGTAAGTGACTTGGAACGAGTGTGTTTTTTGTACTTTAAAACATTAAACTATTCCGCCGCGTTTTATACAGGAAAAGAAATTCTATTTGTATGCACTGTACAACAAGAACAAACCGAATTCGGATTCGCTGATGTCCGAGTATGGTTCTGTATTCTTTAAGGTTAGTATGATGGTGGCTTAAGAACATATTAACATCATTCCTTTTCTTCTAATTTATCAACCTTCATGTATACTGATACGATATCCGACTATCGTTACAGACAAAACAAATGGAACTCTGCGACCGAATGGACTTGGCTAGTTACTTGTTGAAACCCGTACAAAGGATGGGAAAGTACGCGCTGCTATTACAGCAGCTAATGAAAATGGCAAAAGGAGACACGGAACACCTACGCTTGGCCGAAAACATGGTCAGATTCCAGTTGCGTCACGGCAATGATCTACTGGCTATGGACTCACTCCGGGAGTGTGACGTGAACCTGAAGGAGCAAGGCCGACTCTTGAGGCAGAACGAGTTCCTCGTGTGGCAGGGCAAGGGAAAGAAGTGTCTGCGCCAGGTGTTTCTGTTCGAAGAACTTATACTGTTCAGCAAGGCTCGAAGATTCCCCGACCGAACGGTAAGAGCAAATTAACGTCAAATTACCCAGCCTATCTGACCACCATCATCGTGGGTGTGATATGATTGCGCGCGGTCCATATCAGCGGTACCTTTTTAAGCATACAAGCGCTATTTTATTTTAACTTTTAAGCAACGTTACCAAATATATAGATCATGGCAAATCCGTACGATACCATAGTAGATTATAGTAAATTATTTATTACTTATTTTTGCCGATATCAGATAAACTTCCCATCACTAAGAATGAATTGGTTATATTTTCAAAAATATTATCTTTACATATACATCTTATACATGTACGAATATACCTATACTATAATCGTGCATGATGTGACTATATATACATATAATGCACAGTTTAATAGTGCTCATCCACCAATATTTGTTGTTATAACTACCCTTATGGAAACTCAGGCAGAAGCAGTTACCAAATTATTAACCATTTCCAAAGGTATAATCAAACCAAAAACGAAGGAAGAATCAAGGAAAATTGAAAATCTGGAAAATGAACACAAACATTATGTAAACAATAAAACACCAGAAAATTTACTTAAGTATTTGGCCATAATTGGAAATAGGTATGGGGGTATATTATTTACGTAAATTTAATTAATTAATTAAACTTTATTTAATTTAAATTTTTGTATTTTTTATTTAATTATTAAATATTATTTAATTTATTATTTAATTATTTAATATTATTATTATTATTATTTTTATTGAATTATTAATTTTTTGTATTTTTTTATTATTTACGTAATACATTTGGCAACGTCGCACCCAATTGCACGTGCAATCTTACGCCTTTGAGTAATTAAAATGTTATCTTTTGTTATTCTGGCAATGCACGCAATCGTATACCTAAAAAGGTAAGACGCGCGCAATTGTACTCCGCCGATCATCGTTACCAAATTCGATCGTAATAGTCACCGGTAGTGGTGTTTTGTGTTCCACCGCGCAATGATGAATATCATTTTTCGTGAATGGTCTGCAGTGGCGTGTTGACCGTGATTTTGAAGGGCAGGTGCCCGATAATTTTAAGGGGTGGGTGGGTCAGTGAGTTCTGGATTTAGTGAGAAATACTGTCAAAAATAGCAAATGTGGCCAATGAGGGGGGGGCATGGCCCGTGTGTGTCCCTGGATACGCCACTGGGTGAGTGGTAGGTCAATCAAAAATGAATTTCCCGATAAAATATTTCACTTCGCCACGCCACTGATGGTCTGAATTAATATAATTGCTTTGTTCTGTCATAGAATCTGGATTTGTACGTGTACAAGAACAGTATAAAAACCAGCGACATCGGGTTCACTGCCAAAGTCGGCGACAGCAACACAAAATTTGAAATATGGTTCCGAAAACGTAAACCAGGAGATACATACACGCTGGTATCCATGTCCGAGGACATTAAACAAGCATGGACCGATGAGCTATCCAACTTGCTGTGGAAACAAGCTCTCCGAAACAGAGGTACATAAGTCCTGGAAGTTCTAAGCGACGGCAATGAAATGATTTATGCCATCACTGTGTACACCATCACCGATTTCGGCCAATTTAATTTACTCGTTGTTATTCCTTGCAGAGATTAGGCTGGCGGAAATGTCTTCTATGGGAATTGGCAACAAACCGTGTTTGGACATCCGGCCAAGTGCAGACCAAATCAACGATCGATCCATCACATTCGCGCAGCTCAGTAAAAGTAAGTACAATTATTTTCGTCTTACAACTTTTATTATCTCTTGATGTTGAAAAATGATCAAAGCTAACACAATTAATACAGAGCACTATAGATATAAAATCCGTTGCATATATTTTCGATAACCGTAATGATACCCCTTCCTCTAACTTATTTCGATCTGAATCTATTTATTTCATGACCGCCCATTTTTAAAAATTACGTGTTAAAATCATTGATTGAATTAATTATAACTTACTGATGAAATGCGTGGGCATACAAAGTCATTGATAACTACTCATTATGTGTTGTATTAGTATTGGTGAAATATGAGTGTACGATAATTATTTATTGCTCGCGTTGTCTTTTCGTCTAACTCGCCAAGAACGTTCTTAATTTTTATTCAATAATTTTTTTAATCGCATTAAAAAAAAAAAAAATGTATTTTTTTCGTTTTCGAAGTATTCGTATCTTTTAGCACTGAATGTTTTGAAGAAAATAAACGCGCTTTGCATAAAATGAATACAATAATTAAACATTACTAACATGAAGGATGTTTAAAACAAACGAAACAAAAAACACTTGCATCTGTAATGAATCTCCCGTACGACCGAACACATATTTTAAAGGTTCCTCCTCTACACAAGGATAAATTACTATTTTTAAAGAACACCGAAATTTCGCGCTCCCTAGTCCCGGGGTGAGCAGTCTATCAAGTCGATCGTGGAAAATGTTTATTTCACGAATACCTGCAGTTCTCGAAAATAAAATTTAATAACTCGTTTTGAAAATAAATATGCATAAAAAAAAAAAAATCTAAATACGTGTTTACATTTTGCAGCCGCCCCGAGGTTCCGCAACTCGATTGTGGCGTTACCGTCGGACCTGGACTCGATCACGAAACGGCCGCACTCGATCATATCGGTGAGTAGCAGCAGCGCGGGCAGCAACAGCAGCAGCAGCGGCAGCAGCAGCGGGGCCAGTTGCCGGAGCAGCGAGGGCGCGCGGCAGACCAGTCAGTGCTCCAGCCAGTCGACCGAGAGCGGCATCGTGGCCGACTGGTACAGTCGGAACAGCCACTCGGGAAGCGTCGCGTCCGACACGCTGTCGCCGCCGCCGACGATGACCGCGTCCACCAAGCAGCCAAAGGCCACCAAGACCGCGACCGCAGCGATCGTTTCGGACGCACCATCGTCCACAAGGCTGTCGGTGAAACTGTGAACGCGACTGCTCACGATCCGATCTGTTAACAATCTTATATTTAACATAACTCTGACCATTGTCAACACAACACACTATATAGTGGTTTTTTTTTTAATTCCCAAAGGAAATCAATAGTTACCGGATCACTCCACACATATATTTTTTTTTTACCTTCTTGTAGACGCTCTATAGGAAACTTCATTGTTGTTATTTGATTATATACTTTTTTTTTTTTTTAACAAAACATGATTGAATTCTATATCATTATTTTATCGTAAAATAGTCTAATTATTTATACTTAGGGCACCTTTTTGTTTAAGGTCTATTTAAGAATATTTATTGTTATTATTAATTATTATTATTGTAATCGGTATAAGTGGATTGGACTTACAAGAGTCCCAGTGAAGTTCTGCCTAACCGTAATAGTTATATATTTTTTTTATTGAGAGAAAAAACTAAATCACAACGCCTTATATTATTATATCTAATTCACAAACATATATATATATATATATATATATATATATACATAAGATCTCCTTTCTTGTTTGAATCTATCCTCAGAAATAAAAAACCATGTGTTTTACTTAATTTTTGAAATCTTTGTACTGTTAAATTATTTTTGCTCAAATTTTTGCACAAATCTTACTTAAAATATATGACAAAAAATCCAAATATTTAGCTTTTATAAAAAAAATTATATATTATTTGCATGTAATTCATTAAATTATTCGATATACGAACAATTAGTTACATATATAGACAATCTTATTTTTAATCATATTTATTGATTTAAGTATGAACCGTTTTTTTTTCTTGATGAGGAACTCTGAAGATATTTATTTCATTTTATAGAAGAATCATTCTTGATACTTTTGAACTTTACAATAATGGTGCAAGTTTAATTTTCCATTATTTTTTCTTCAGTGTTCCACCATCGACAACAATAAACGGTTTATGTTTAAAACATTTAATATTTGAACGTTTATAATGATTTTTTATTTTAGTTTCGTATTTATGATATTATTTATCAATGTAATAATATAATTATTTATTTATTTTCGAAACTATTTAACAATAATTTATAATGAAAACATTGTTTTCACGTGTGAAATAATACAAATAGTAGACAAACTTATTGGAGCACGTTTTTTTAAGGATATGTACTTACCAGTATACTATGGTGTATATTGGAAAATAATGTTTTCAATAATTTTTATTTGTGCATTTTTCTTTTCTTTTTTTTTTATGTAGCCTAATAAAAAGTATTAGAGTAAGTTTGAATGATTGTACTCAATAATATAATTTTAATAATCATAATTATTCTTAGGCGTACTACAGAACTGATTTTACAGGGTGTCATTTTATGGCATATATTCATAATGCCGACATAAATTTGTCTATTAAAATTAAAAAATTCTAATTAATAAAAAAAAAAAAAAAAAAAATATATGAATATGTTATTATATTGTGATGTTGAACGTGCCTTAATCACCCAAATAAAAATAATAAAGACTTAAACACGTACGTCTGAATTAAATTGTAATTTTACTTATAATTTTATTAATTTTTTTATTTTTTATGTCATAATTTTTAATTATATGTATGAACACAACAATGGTGACATTTAACATGTTTTTTTATCATTATGATTATTATTACTGTACTTGTACCAAAACCTAACACTAAGCATTGTATTTGTAATTTTTATAGAATACTATTCTAAGTTTAGATTGTAAAGTTCCAGTTTCAATCAAAATCAATTATGAATTTTTTTTTTCGAAGATTGTTTTGAAATGATAATTTTTTATAATACAAATAAATAATTTTGTTTTAACTTTCTGCCGACGTTTTATTACTTGTCAGTCAATTCAATCGGTGCTCTTGAAGTGCGTTAAAGTTTGCAGTTCAAAACTAGCCATAATATGATTCAAAAAATGGTGAAATAAAATTTTTGTTGCAATCGGCATTCTTATAAGTACTTTAAAAAACGTTGAATATTTAACATTATATGAATTATAAACATTTTTATAGCTACATTATGCGTACTCAAATAATGAAGGACAAAACAGTTTTATGTTAATACCCGTATCATTATTATATAAGTTATGTATATTGTGTTGGTTTCATTTGATTGTATATGTCACCGAATGTATTAACAAATTGTTATCGAATGTTAAAATAAGAAAAAATGAATTGATTAGTAAATGGTTAATACTCTTAAATGAACACATAAATAAATAATTTGTGTTTGTGTTTATTCATTTAATTACCATATTCCAGAGCTTTATATTGCAACGATCAATGGTTTAATACATTTCTAAAGCGTACGTAAATATTAATGAAAAATATTTTAATAAATATGTACAAAAGTCATATGGTCTTTGGAGTTTGAGACATATTATGGTGTAGAAAGTTATCGAGTAGGTAGTTTGGGTTGCTGAATAAGAATATTTACCAAAAACAAAATGGTCCTTGCTGGAACTTTTGAATATTGTTACATGTCAAAAGCTTCATACTTTCATACTTTCTAAAAACCCAGAAAAAAGGTTTACACAAAGATAATTCAGATTGAGATGAAAATAAGATGAAGTATTTTGTTTGTATTGAAATCCAACAAGATTATTTTTAAAAATGTATCTGGAGAATCATATGTAACAGCATCTGTAATTCTTCGTGTGATTAAAATATTGGAAAATGAAATTAATTGCCAAGGGATTTCAACAGACAATACAAATCATGATGATGGTATTAGCCCTCAGTTGAAAACTCTATTTTTTAAAACAATAACTAATGTACTTCTTACCCGTTATAAAATCATATTGCAATTTTGTACTGTTTTGGATCCTAGTTTAAGTTAGAACAGATTAATTTTGATGACACAAAGAATGTTTACAGAACTGACATATTGGCAATCTAAAACAAACTCATTACCGTCAGATACAATTCTAAATCTAAATAAAAAAAAAAAAAAGAACTATCTGCCATTTTTAGTTCTGAGTTTAACTCAAAAATAATTAATAAGGTAAAAGTATCTAAAATTAGCGAGACACAAAGTAATACTTCTTTTGATATCATCATTAAATGTAGGTACTTATTATTATTATAATTTATTTATTTATTATTTTTATTATTTTGTCTAATAGGAGCAAAACTCAAATTCTACCATTATAGAACAGTTAACGATTGAAATAAATGTATACATCCATAACATCTTGCCATATTTTCGATTGCTGTAGTGTGATTGTAAAAAAAAAAAAATTTTAACTGCCAAAGCCATTACAAGTAGCGTGGCATCAAATAGAGTTTATAATAGAGTTGGAAATATTATAACCGATATTAAGGCATTATTGATGGTTGATCATTGTATTCAATTAATATATTTGTCTATGAACGAAAAATTCAGTCCACTTAAAATATTAATTATTAATTTTATGATAATATTTAATTATTTTTACTTAAGTTCCATAGAACACCAAAAAAAGTATTTTCTTTGTTTTTTGTTTGACCTTAATTTAATTATTTTGTTTTAATTGTTTTATTAATAAGATATTATATGTTATTCAATAATATTTTGAAATCATATGTTTTAAGCCAGTTCTACTAAGGACGTATAATTTTACAATGCTATTATTTTTAAATTTTTATAAATGTTTAAAGAGTAAAATGTACACAATTTTGTTTAAAAATGAAATATTTATTATTTATCTAATATTTAACATAAATATACCTATATCACAAGTCTATGAAGATCCTGAAGGGTAAAGGTTCACCCCTAGGTACCTGGTAGGTAATTATGGTCAGTGCTTACAGCGGTTAAAAATTAATCTTTATTATGTCAACTTAAATACCATTTACTTTCAATATAATTTAATAATTAAAATGTTTTTATTTTCATATTATATTAAATACTTTATATTAAAATTAAAGCAGAATAATATAAAACAATAACAATTTTTTTTTTTTTTAATAATTTGTTATTACGAGTAGAAATACATTGTCTTCAATAGTTATTTTTTCATTAGTTGCATACTGATTTTTTATTTAAATACAGTCCATACATTACATATAAAATTCGTAAAGTAGATATCCAATTATAATAAAATATTCATAATCGGGCCATAGATAAATTGTCATTTGAAAATCTAATGTAAATTTTTTTAATTATAGTATCTTATTACACAGAACGTAAAGGCGCGTACACACAAGTAAATTGAACTCAAATGTGACCATTCGTTAACATATACAATATACTCTTGTACATATTTTATACCTAATATAATTCGATTTGTTGACAAACGTTTTAACAATCGTGCACTTACTTAAAATAGTCGATTGTTTGTTTTTCGGTTATTTCACACTTTTGGCATCGAACAGCCCTATTTAAATGTTGGCTGTAGAATATACTTTATCAAAAGCGTCCATCATAAAAAATCCAAGGGGGGGGGCACATGTGATCGATGCCTCTCAACGATCGTTATCAATAGGTTTATAATCAGTATCTATGAATCCCAGGATTCGATTTTCCGGAATAAAATTTTGTCCATGAGAAATAAGTATAGGTAACAAAAAAAATATAATATAAATTGAACATGAATTAATAATTTTAGTATATTATGTTTTAATGTATGATAGACAAGGCCAGGGGAGACATGCACCCCAATGGATGCCCTTGTACTTAATAAATACTTAATCAGTTTGCCGAACAACATGCGGTTTATTTATAAATTTTCGTCAGTTGTTCACAATTGTTGAGAAAACTGTTGGAGAATTTTTGAAATGACTTCCTTAAAATTACTAACAATACAAAATTTCTTATCAGAAACCTTATTAGGGTGTGATGATCGGTGCAATATTTCTTATATTTCTTATACAAATCGTGTACACAGACACAAAAAAGTGTATGACAAAATAATAGGCGTCGAGGATTGGAATCCCAGCTGGAGTTTATGTTTTTTACAATATTTTCTTTTTATCCTTCTTAATCATTCAGAAAACGGTCGAGGAACTTCAAAAATTATCTCCTCAGTATTAACTAGAACCCATTTCCTAACTTTTAATTTTTAATTAGTAACATAAATATTTCAGATCGAAATCTTATACACAGACACAAAACAATTTAAATAAACTGAAAAATGAAATATAAATCACGGTAATACCAAGACATTTCTTGTCTTACTCAAAATCTAAAATCACGTAAAAACATTTTCACATTTCTATTAAATGGAAAAATTCGATTTCGTTCGGTCGGAAGTCTACATAATTGAAATGCAACCGTGTGATGGCGTGTGTGTGATACCTGCATGTAACACGTCCTACCGGGGAAATACATAATTTCTTTCGGGGCGTATACTTCACATTTACATTTGTACGATTGTATAAAGTTACTGCGATACGTATGTTTCGTTACATAAGTTCTGTTTACACTTCGGGATGTTTTCGTTTTTTTTCTTTTCAAATCAGCTACACGTATATCATTACATTCTCTGATTAAAATGAAAAAATAAATAAAAATACACGGACGATTTTACATTTGATACAATTGTAAACGACGAAATAACAAATTCGGCTATCTAATGGCCAACAAACTCAAATCGTCCACTTATCCTATAACGAATTCGGTACATTTTATAATTATTGTTTAGCACGTGCTGGGTTTTTAAATCAATTTAATTTACTATACGTAGGTATAATATATGCTTACCTGTTGCACGTTTATTATTTTCACGGTTGACCATAAATGTTTATCAAAACTGTTCTTATAAAGCTTTTCATTGCATTTTTATTCCTTCCGTTCGATAACTTAATGAACATTGGATTTCCCACGATTGAACGACAACCGTATGGCTGTCATTCAATCGGAATTGAAAGCAAATACAATTAATTAGATGGCTTTCAAAATGTTGTTAATTAAATACATTCAAAATAAAAATTACTTTGACAAACATTTACAAACATATTTGATAATTGTATGAAATGATATCAACGAATTTACAGATACGAGGGACGTTATATTATACAGTAACTGTGTATAGGTTAATTTTCAATCTTTAAAATAAATTGATTGTGTTAAGTTTTAATGTCTTTGATTTATGTCATACTAGTATACTAAATGTTACACTTATATGTTTGGATGATAATCGTGTAACATAACAGTTAAGTTGCTTTAATATGTGACGATTACAATTATCGCGGATTATTAATTTATTAGTGTACGCAATAGGGTTGAATTGTTTTGTCTTGTTTTTATTTTTTAAACTTTACGCTAGAAAAAAATGCTGAAGTACAATTTTCAGTCCTAAATAAAATAATGTTCATAAAATGTGGCAATTCAGCATTTTCTTAGCAATTCATAGAGATTTTTTCATTTGAAAAAAAATATATTTAATTTAAGACACATTCTATCACCAAAGAAGTTTTAAGTTTCGGAATTATTAACTATTAAAGTTAATTTACGTATATTATTTGATATTTAATATAATTTCGACTTTCAAATTTACTTTTATGAAATTTAGCTCTCTTACTTTTGCTATATTATTTCATGTGTTTTTAACATTTACGTGTATTTTATTATTGTATGCATTTGATCATATTTTTGTCTCTTGCACACAAATATATTAGGAATTAATTGTTGATTTCGTATTATTATAATTATAGATAGAACAGTTTCTTTTTATATTTTCTAAAAAAAAAATATTTTTTCTTGTTTTCAAAACAATTATAATTTAAAGTTTAAATATTGCTGTTGACTCTGATATAATTTTTTTCCAAGTCCAACTATCATTTTTTGAATTTATGTTAATTATTTCAATAAATATACAAAAATTGCATTAGATTCACGTAGACTTAAAATAATAGTTACTATAACATTAATCAATGTTTGTCGATTAAGTAAACATTTTAAATAATTCTACATCCATTATTATCGTTTTCGTAATCGTTTTAAAGAAAAAACAAACAAATATTTTCATCGTGGGTATTATGCGTCCGTGCAAGTAGAAATGAGGCATCATTAAGAATTCATTACGGTAACAGAAAATAATAACCTGCACGGTACGACAGTTGGTGTACAAGGTTACTTAAATTCTTATAGCGGTTCTATTTATTCATCTATTAAACTTAAGACCCCTACTGCAATTAAGAATATTTTAAAATGGTTTAATATAAATCTTTCGAGGAACCGTTTTACATAACGATAATTATGGTGGCCAATAATTAAAACCGCGTTAGGCCCAACAATTTTTAAACGGTCAATTTATAATATAGTTCAGTGATCAACCTAAAAAGTAGTGATGGTCGTAATCGAGATACACAATCGATATATCTTCATTATCAAAATAATCGAAATATCTCGATTACCAAAATAATAATTCGATTATATAACCGAGAGATTATTTCGAGTGATGTCTCGTTTATTTTAAAAACAATCAATTCTTGATCTCAAAATGTATATCGAATAAAAAAATATTTCGAATGATTTGCATGGAACGAAGGAGAGAGGAAGGAATACTATTTTTAATTTTCATAATCGAATAAGTAAATACTAGGTAGTTGCTGACTTTGAGTCTTTGTATTTTCGATTCGTGCTACTTGTGGGACTGGTCGTTAGACAAATATTGATGGGTATATGGTTATTCTTGGTTATTCATATTTTAAGGTTTGACATAAATATATAGCTATAATTCTTGAATTACTTAACCACAAAACAACAACAATTTCTCAGAACGTTTATCTCAATTATTAATATTTCAACTGAACATTTCGAATGATTATTTCAAGACGTCTCGCGATTATAAAAATATCTCGATTACTAAATTTCGATTATTGAAATCATTCGATTATACCAATCACTACTAAAAAGTTAGATTATAAACCGTTGAGTGTAACGGTATATTGTATTAACTGTAAACAATACAAAATCGATGCGAAACCACTGAGCCCGGACCCGGACATTTCGCCGCGACTGCTTCGCCGCCGGACTACTCGCTGTCGGGCTATTCGATGCGAAGAGAACCTCCCAACGAAATATTATTACCAATAATGTACCTAAATTATTAAAGATAAATAAACAATACTAAGGTTATGATATTTTTTCAAACCTCACCACCAATAGAATTTGCAGCTTTAATTTCCGTTTGTTCATAAGAACCATGCGCTTGCATACTCCTCTGGGACAGAAGATTTTTTCAGAACGCATAATATGGACAAAGTTTCGAAAACCAACACTTTTGGGAAAGAAAAACTAACAACATTTTTTGTACATACGATCTACGTTTACGGCTTGATATAATGTGACAAGAATTATAAAATTATTAAATGCTTTTCGTTTTTATTAAACACGTCATTATGGAGTTCTCAACATAAAAAAAAAAAAAATGTTGAGAAACCTATAATTTTCTAGGTAATACAAATTAATATCCTAAATTCTAAATTATCAATGTTAAGCCATTGATTAAAACATAATTAATTAGTATTAATTAAATTGATAAATACATGTAAGACTCCTTGTAATACCATCAAACAACATAGGTTAGTCGTTTAATGTCGAAAGTTAAAATATTCGCATCGAACTACTATAATACAACTGGCACTACAAGGGGCGTATTTATATGCAGACACTATAGGCACGTGCCTATAGTGGCAAATTTTGAGGAGCAACAAATTTTTGAAGGTTATACGTTTTACGGTATTATATTATTATTATATTTATATTTATACTTAGATTTTCTGGTAGTGTAAAATATATTACATAATATTCCTATATGAAAAAATAATAGCGGCGAATAGGTCCGTGGCGAATTGTCCTAGACCCCACTGAGCTATTAAACCATTAAAGAATGAGTCGGCGTTGTTACAAGCTGAAGGTATATTGTAATCACCAACTAATAAGACTTCAGCATTGGGGTTTTTAATAAGTATTTTCTCAACATAATCAAAGTATTCGGTATAAACAGGTAAATTAGAACGATTAGGGATATATACAGAACTTATAATAAGAGTATGATGTGGCAGCTTTACCGTTACAAATAAAACTTCAATTTGGTTGTTGCTTATTATAATTTGATTGGTTGTATATGTATTCCGGATAGCGATAAGAACCCCACTTATAAGACCTATTATATACCTACTATTATAAGACATTATAAATATTACTGTGGGAGCGCATATAAATCTGGAATTTAAAATCTGGATTGTATAAATCTTTAATATTTATTAAATTATTTATAATAATATAAATAATAAGGAGCAAAGGCCCGAAGTATGTCCCTTGTGAAACCACCCATATATTATTTTTTTTCAGATTTCATTTTGCTTGTTTTTGTGTTAAATTTTCGATTTTCTAAATAATTTTTAAATAAATTTTATGCAACAACATTTTATACAAATGTTTTCGATATTTAATAGTTATATTTTGATATCGAACATACGCGCATGTGCACACACACACGCACACACACAAACGCACGCACGCACACACATACTCACACACACGCACACACATACACACACACGCACACACAGACGCACACACACACACACAAACGCACGCACGCGCACACATACTCACACACACGCACCCACACACACAAACGCACAAACGCACGCACGCGCACACACATACACACACACGCACGCACACACGAACGCACACACACACACACACACAAACGCACGCACGCGCACACACACGCACACACATACACACACACGCACACACACGCACACACGAACGCACGCACGCACACACACACACACACACACACACACACACACACACACACGCACGCACGCACGCACATACACACGCACACGCATACGCACACATACACACACACACGCGCGCACACATTCCTCATAACTCTCACTACCCACCTATTATCCACTACCACCACGCTCTTCTGAACCCACTTGGCGTTTGCTTAATCTAATCCTCACCCATATACCCCTTTAACCACACATTCTTACACTTGAAGTTACATACACATATCTCTCTCGAACTTTAGGCACCCCCTTACACAACCACAGCTTCCAGTACATAGTCCCATGCTTCCCTTCAACGTCTTCATTACCCCTCATCATACCTCACATCGTCTCTTTAAACCTTTACCGTCCCTAGTACCCCGCACTCACTTTCTCACCACTATACCACTAGTATACTTTCAATACTTTCTGAAACCTTCTCCATACTCCCTTGCTCTTTTCCATGCTCATAGAATATCCTCAACATTCACTAACACCATTTCCATAATCACCAATATATATCCTTCTACTCATACCTCTCCTTCATACACTCATTCGCCTAACATAATATTTATTAGAAAACATATTGTGAATAACTAATTTATTAGAAAACATTAGTTATTCACAAGTCATTGGGTTTAGGTAAAAATAAAAATATTAATTTTTGACTAAATGAAATATCAATAAAAATAATTTATGTGCACTTTTAATTTTTATTTTAAGTGTTTAATAATTAATTAAAAATATAATATGGGTTTTTTGCCTCTCAAAAACCATTGGATTTAAAATAATAAAAATTAAATAGGTAGTGGTCCTTAGAATACCAGAAGTGTATAATTATTAACCAATAATTTTAAATTAAATTAAAATTTAGAGTATATTTTATTTAAAAACTTTAGAATTAATTGAAGTATAATTATTGATATAATTTATGAAAAATTTTATCATAGTAATTTTAAAATTGTAATGTTTATAATAAGAAATATTAAAAATAATAAATAAAAGAAAGACAATTTAGTTATTCCAAAATATATAGAAAACCGAGAATACTTCATTATTGCTATCTATAAAAATTTAATGGTAAAAAAAAAATAATTAAACTGTATTAAAACATTAATTTAATTTATTATATTAAACTTATAGATGTCTTTCAAAATAAAATCATTGTAGGTATCTACAATTGTTTTGTTACAATGTATCTGTAATTCAAGAGTGTATTAGTAATGTGTTTGCCACTCGTTCGCTTGAATCTAGATCGACTTTTCGATTACGGCCGTTTAAATTTCACTGTTATAAAGAAAACAAATACACTAGAATAAGAAACACTAGAACAATATTAAAATTTACTATTGAGATCAAAGACAAATAATGTAAAATTTTAATAATTTTTTTTTATCGTTAAATGTTGAGCAAAAACTGTATGAAATGTAATTTGGTAAAAATGAAAATATTCAATAAATTATTGTAGAATAAAAGGAGTAATATTGTACATAGATTACTTAAATAGTAGTACCAACACAGCTTGCCAATAACAGCGTGAAATAATAAAATTTCGAATTTCGAAAAATTGTCAAATGATAACAAATGTCATCACGTATTAACGTAAATTAGAAACAGTTTGGTTACGTTGCTCTTATTAAAGTACCTACACTGCGCCTAATTTTACCAAAGTGCCGATTAACGTGAGAGGAGGACGTCAAACCAGTCAAAAAATGTAAGGATTTGTACTTTGCACATAAATACCCTTATAATCAGTGGAAATTTTCAAATTTTTCTAGGGAGGGTCCACAGCTCTTACATAATAAATATAAATTATGATAGCTTGTAAAAAGTTACGTCCTATATATTTTTTTGTGGGGTTTTCATACATACTATGTATTATAGTCGTATTTAGTATAATATATTATATTTCATATTACATAATATAATTTTATAAAATAAATTCTAGTTATCTGTGACAGTTTCTCTTAGCGATAGTTTATATTTAAAATGTATACTAGTGTCGTATACGCCAATCGAATCGTTCGTAAGGACACAAACACACAAGTAGAATTAAGGTAACACTTAAGAATCGCGTTATATATTCTGCCTTATATTTATTTTACTTAACCTACTTATACATTTATTTTGCTTACTTGCTATTTAAATTAATTAATCTTATAAAGTAGATCATAAATAAAAATGTTATCTTTATTATGACACTAATATACAATGTACTTGTTTTGCCTTGTGTTTCCTTTGACCTCAATCATTGAATATTGTTCGGACTGCATAAGACTACACTAGTATTTCTGAAGTTTAAACTATCGTCTAATTTCTAATACCTATTTGCCTTTATCGCACTTCATATTTAGCAGTAACCTGGAAATCGTAGTCAGAATAAAATTACATACTAATTATGTATCATACTTATTACTAAATTATGTTTCAAGAACATGTATCTGTTTTTTTTTTTGCTCTGACGGGGTGTCCAGTACCCCTGGACCTCCCCTGTAAATACACTACTGCCCACAGTATCAGTAGAACACAGTATAGTAGTATAACGTATGGCGTATTTTTATTCTTCCGACACGCCAATTGTTATACTTTTTAGTTTTTATTAAAAAATATTTCCACCAATGCAATTTTTAACATAATGTAAAGACGTGCACTTAGGCCATCATATCTTTTTAAATTTTAAAAATGTATAATGAAATAATTATAATAATTGATAGCAATTAGTTGTAAGTATTAAAAGACAAAATATAACGACAAGATATGGCACACACATATATACATTTACGCACACATAGGCAAAAACAAAATACAGGAGAGCCGGTCATCGAAGGCCGCCCAGGCTATTCATTCATTCCTATAATGGTTGTCAAGAGATACAATTGTAAAAAAACATTAAATGTTCATTATAATAAATTAAAATATAACCTTTTCAGACCCCTGGGTCACTATAGTGTACCCATTTTTCAATAATTTATTACGTAGAAACTTATTAATAATTTGGTATCAATAAATGAGAATATTGTTTTAGTATATATATTAATTTGATAAAACCCGATATAAATAGTTTTAGATTGAATTAAAACTGATAAAAGTGAGGTTTACCATGTAATTCTGAATTGAACATCGAAGATTAAATTATCGACTACGATTTATTGCTTATCTGTTATATTGAACTTGATATGACCGGCCGTGCATTTTTTTCTTGATAGGGAAGTTAGTAACGAATATATTCAGTCATATTTCGTTATCATAAATACAATTTTACGAATTGTATATCAGTTAGTATGGAGGTACACTATAGTGTACGGTAGGTCTCCATGACATATGATAATTCTATTTTTATTTCGAATTGTTGTATAACTGCGTTTAGGGAAATAATATCAATATAAAAGTCTCGCTTGTATTATTATAATAAAATATATAATTGAAATGTCCAAATTACGTTCCGCTGATATTTTATCGATACTCAACGCATATGACTCGGAAATTGATAATTCATCTGGTGATGAAATCGATGAATTTCCACACGTAGAGTTGGATAATCTTTTGGTAGAATTTGGTACAAGTGACATCGAAGAGGAAGATGAGAATATAATACAAACAAATAAAAAAGACATAAAGTGGGTAAGAATGCCATTTAACCCACCGATTTTAAATTTGAATAGTTTGGATTATACTGTTCCTAGTCGTATAGACACGCCGTTGGAATATTTTTTAAATTATTTTAATAATAATGATTTTGAACAAATATCTTATTTCACTAACTTATACGCAATTCAAAAATCGCAAACAAGATTCAAACCAACTTCAGCTGACGAAATTAAAATTGTAATCGGTATTCATTTAATAATGGGATCGCTTAAACTCCCTCGTGTTCGTATGTACTGGGAAAATGATACTCGCGTACCTCTTGTAGCAGATAATATGACACGAGATCGTTTTTTTTCAATTCGAACAAATATGCATTTTATTGACAATATGACAATACAACCAGACAATAAAGATGTTTTTATAAAAATTCGACCACTATATGATAAAATATTTTCCAGTCTTTTTTTTTATAAAGTTAATTTGTTTTTATTATTTTTAAACTTACTATTAAAGAATTATAATTTGTTTTAAATAAATGTTGATTTCAATCATTTATATAGTTTTATATGTTTTCATTTGAAATTATAATTTATGAGTAAATTTATAATAATCAAAATTTACTATTATCAAATAATTTACATCACTTGAAACCCAGAGTACACTATAGTGTACTAGCATGAATTTTCCGAGTAAATGGTCAAATTTTTTTATTTACATTTTTTACGTATTATAGAGTTCATATTTATACGTAATATTGAAAAAAAAATTTTTTTCTTTAAAAAAATATGTCTGGGTCTGAAAAGGATAAGTATTGACGTGTTATTGTCAGTCACAAAGCAAAACGTAGGTTATGTATCTTCCCCGAGGAAATTCGTTCTGTTATCAGGTATTTTCTAATCAGAGGGAAGAACTGTACCCATCTCTTCGATCTTACTTTGTTTAAATAAATTTGAGTATTAAATTTGTTAATACGATTAATTCTAATTTTACGTTCGTAACTTTATCAATTCGATGAAAAAAAAACCATTTCTAACTTCATTTGATGATAACAAAAAGTGTTGTGAATTTGGCTGTTTACCGCCAAAAGTTCATTGATAACGTATTATGCATAAACTTATCACAGAAGGATAAAACTGATGAAAAATAATTTATTAGTTTTTGAAATAATTTTAAAAAAAAGAAAAATATTTTCAATATGAATCTTAGGTCCAAAAAACTTGTGTCTGCTGCTCTAAGTGTAAGTACTTTTTCATTATTACATATTATCTATGAATATAATAATGTTTGTCATCAACTTATTGTCATAATAAAATGTTTTGTTACTGTCTGTAACTACTGTACCTGTACAATACGGCATAATAAGTATATTTATTATGACCATTTTAAATGACTTATTTAATTTAATTACTTAAAATTAATAATGTATGGGTAGGTACTCAACATACTATATACTATTTTATATTTAAGTTGATTTTATTGTTTTATTTTGTTACTTAATTTGTTTGAGCTATTTAATTATAAAAAAATTATTATTAACTTTTACAATGTTTTTTCTTTTATTACTTTAACTTACCTATTATATATACATTTGAACTCATTGATATTGTTATAATACATAACTAATATAAAATTGTAATAATACAATTTGTTTGTTCATATTTTACAAACAATAAAATTTATTAAATCTAGTATAGTGCATTTTGAATAAAACATGATTCCATACAATACAAAACGAACTATTGACCAACTCAGTCCAAAACGTACTATGTTTTGATAAGAGTTCGTTTTGACACAAGAGGTAAATTTAAAACCTTGATTAATTATCTTGTAACTAAAAAAAAGATGGATTTTGACACTTCAAAGCTATTTTTTTTTTTTATAATATATTGATAGATATCATCAATGTAAACTCACAAATAGAATTTATACCAAAAGTAGTATTTCTACTTTCCTGAAAAGATTGAATTTTGGCTATAGTGCGTTTTGGAATATCTCTCTTCAATTATTAGCAGTTTGTTTTGTGATAGTAATATAGTCACAAAATAAAGTATAATATTATACTATAATAACTGCTCTTTTACGTACAATTAGCAGATACTGTATGAATTGTTGTGAAAATTAGTAGTGATGCACACATAACGCGACTAACTAGCGATACAACGGACACGCAATCCTATGTTACCACAAATTAAGTTTTATGAAGTATGTGAGTAGTTCATTTATTTTATTTTGACAGTTTTATATTATAAGATTTTATTGCTTAAAATTATTACACAGAGTTGTAACATCTGTTAACCATTTCCAGGAATGTTAACGAATGTATACATACCATTTATAAATGTAATGTGGTCAGAGTTAACGTATGTATTGCTTTATTGTATAGCTCTATAGAATGTATGCTCTATTATATTTGATAATGGTTATTCTTAAAAGTAATACAAAAATAGTATCAGACATTATAGTTCAAATACTTATACTAAGGATAGGTCTCATTAGATTTATAACCATAGAAAGGTAAATTTTAGGATAGCCGGCAACCATTGTCATCTTAACAACAATGAAAATATAACTATGAAGGTCTAAATACATTGTTATAATATAATGCTGGTTCTGACCCGAGTTTGGTCGAAATCTGACGTTATTTCCCTCCCCTATAATATTAAAATCTATAGCGAAACCTCTCTTCAAAGGAGTCTCTTTAATCAGTCTCTTTCCAGACACCGTAACTGGTCAACGTCTCTTCTCATTTTTCAGTGTCCTGAAATAAAATATGGCCGATTTTATCACTGACATTGCTGCGGATAATAAGTTTAAATATAACCCAACAACAACAACAACTTCATCGACACAACATTCACTATTGACTTTATTGCTGGTAATTGAAGACAAAAATAAAGATATGTTCAATCCTGATATCAATACCGGCAATGAGACGTCGTAGACGCGATCGGTGCGCCCCTTCCAATTTATTATCTGTGCGATAATTACGACTGTAGAGCACGAGGTGAGCAGTTGTCGGTTCGTTGAGTGCATTTGCAATTTAAAGCGATTTTTGGCCGGCGCTATAAGACACATTTTGTCGTTGTTCACTTTGTTGGTGTTGTGCGTCTACGCTATACTTCGCACGTGCATCGTCGTTTTCGTTGTTATCGCCGCCGTGAGTAGTCGGTATTTCATATTATTATATAATTCATGAACATCTCCGTGTGTCTTGCCGCGATGTTACTAATTATTAATTAATTTATTGTGATCGTGCGATTCTATCGGCTTCGTGGACCACGTATGTCCAGCGATATCGCTATTTGCCGTTGTTTTTTTGTTTGAGGTTATGTCATTGTAATCTTATTGGTATTAACCGACCGTTTAGAAACCAACCATTATATGGTGAGTATTGTTGATACGTGTATTATCTCTATTATTATCAAAATGATTGTCATCTGATGGTATATTATATTATATTATAATTTATATTATGTCAATGTATACATTATATATCTTTAGTTTATTATTAATTATTAATTCACGTTGTTTTCTTTTGTATGTTACTAAGGAGACACGTTGATATATTATTATTAGTAATATTACTCTATTAATATAATAGGTATAATTATTCTTTGTTATATTTCTGTGTGTTTATGTACATGACAATCTACATAAAAAATTACCATAATAATTAACAAAATTAATAGATTAACATATAAAATGTATGATAAAATAAAACAACAAACAAAACAAACTATAATATTAATAAGACATGTTCTTCAAATATAGTTGTTAGAATCAAAAATCTAGTTTCTCTAGCCATTTAACCTCTGTTGGTCCACAGTCATGTAATGCTGATCGCCTTCAAATCTTGTTCTTTAGCATTCTTCAACAATATGGCTTATGATCTGAGTCATAACACTGTTACGGACATGTATGACTTAGGGCCCAAGGCATTAAAGCATTGAGGTCAACAGGGGGTTATAAACAATAAGTAAAACTTAAATGTTACATGAGCACATTTTCAAAAGTATCATTAATATCAGTGACATGTGAAAGGTAGAAGAATATAAAAATAGTAAACCAGCCAATTAACAAATAAGGCTGGGCATTCAGCAAAATTGCGTATCAATTAAAATTGATTTATTTAAGAATAGCAAAGATACGTGAATATTGCCAAACTAACGAGGCCAACCACTAGGGTTTAACTATCTAATGCCCGTGGGTGGAAATATTAACTAAGCATGATTATGGTTAGAAATCATATCCGGGAAAAGTTGTTTTACACGGGATCCTAGTATATAAGGGGGTCCTCAACAGACCAAAAGTCAGATGTGTTTAAGTCCGGACACAGCAAGCACCTTCACGCCACTCTACATTGTAAATGTTTTATTGCACATTATTTTAATAAAAAGTAGTAACTTTAATTTGAAGTCAATCTTATTTATTAAATCCTCTACCATCCCTATTGATTCGACGGCACGCAACAACACACAACTCGGACAATGAAGAACTGGTCACACTCCATTTGTGTAATAGATAGTTACATTTACCTTGCTCAGTTCTTATGTGGTTCAGGGCCTTATATTATGTTTGAATTATCTTGCAATCTGACACATATAGGGGCGCTAACTGGGGAATAGTTTCATACGATAGTGACCATGTTTGGCTCCATATAGGGTTTCTGTGTTTGAATCTCTTAGGTGGATGGTTTACTATGTCTATTTGTACCGATAAGTCTGAATAATTGGCTAATTTCAATAGCATTAACTCAGTCTGGACTTGTCTGCATAGGTCTGGAGGTGCTATGTTAGATAAGACTCGGTAGCTACTTTAATTAAGAACATTTCACAGCATCTGTTATAA
This sequence comes from Sipha maydis, assembly GCA_034509805.1. Taxonomy (NCBI): domain Eukaryota; kingdom Metazoa; phylum Arthropoda; class Insecta; order Hemiptera; family Aphididae; genus Sipha; species Sipha maydis. The sequence goes on along the minus strand of JASXSY010001844.1, from coordinate 18,854 downwards.
TTCTTATGGTTTCATTCACAAATTCATTGACCGTCTCGCGATGCACACTTTTGGCTTACACAGATACACAGTATTCTGCTATACTGTACATTAGGTTTGGTTACACTTTGGTAGTGATTTTTTTGTTATAGATTTATATATTTAGTGCTCTATTGGTTTTCAATTGTTTTAGTAGAAAGTGTCTTTTACTAGTTTATTCAGATTCAATTGAGGTGCTATTCTAGAAGTATTTTTGTACTTTGCCAATTCTGTGTTTAATAAACTTTTTATTTTCTTCAAAGGATGTGCTTTGTGTAACTAGTGCCATGCTATCTGCTTATATAAACTTTCTCGGCACTGTTAGTCATGTCTGCTATGTATATATATATATTAAAGAACAGCTTCTTGTGGGAGGTTATTTTGTATCGGCTCATTTAACCTTTGTGAATTGTTCTAAGTTTTTGATTAAATATAATTTTCTTTAGAAGCAGTATAGTGGATTTATAGTTAATGATTTTAGATATTTTAAGAAAAAGACCTCTAGCTCAGATTGTATCATAAGCCGACGACAAGTTAAGAAAAACTGCATTCTATTTAACTTTTTTGCTGGAAGCTGTTTTCCATATGCGTTATAATTGCTTGGACTTAAGTCACAACAGTTTCTATTTTGTCAGAATCCAGTTTATTCTATCAGTAGAAATTTCTTCACAATTGGTTACAAATGCCCTAGAAGTAGTCTTTTGATAAGTTTATATATGGACAGTAAGGATATTGGCCTGTAATTTTTAGAGTTGAAAGTATCTTTGTTTGGTTTTAATATGGCAATTACTTTAGATTTAAGCCAGCATTTTTGTATGATACCTGAATTCCCAATCTCAATTGCGAGTTTACAATTCAGTTGATGCAGTTGGGACCAACGTTTTTAAGAATCTTTGGGAGAAATCCATCTGCCCATGGTGATTTTCCATTTTTTATTGATTTTAAGGTAACTTGGACCTTGTCTGGAGTAAAATCTGAGCTATTTCCTTACTCCTCAAGTGCCTCTCTGAATTTCTTCTTTATCTCTAATTTATAGTTTATTTAGCTTAATATTGAACATCTTGTATATGATGCTTTATTATGATATTTTCTGTGAGACATTTCCACTTTTCTTTGAGGGATAGGCGGTCCACAGTTTTCTTAGGAGTGCCCAACTCTTTCTGTGCTTAAGTTGGTGAAATCAATGTTGTTCATTTCTGTAATCTACCTGTTTCTTGTCTCTCTGTGTTGTGTAAAATATACAGCCCACCATGTCATTTTAATATATATATTAATTTTTTTAATTTGAATCATTACCACTTTTTTCCATACAGTGAAAACAAGATGGCTGTTGTGTACTGCTATACTATAAAGTATAACTATTCAGTATTTGGATTGGGCCGTTTTCTAGTCATTGGTTTGCAAATCCTAATTCATACAGTCTATGGTCCAGAAATTTAAGGATATATGATTATTTTAAGAAAAATTTCAAAAGAGAGCAACACAATGAAGATATGGCTAACATAATTAAAAAAATGCATGATAACCTAATATTGTTTCATATACCAAGAAACACACGGAAATTTGTGAGTCAGCTAAAGATTTATGTCTCAAGAGTAAGTATAAAAGTGTGTGATGAAGATTGAACCAAAAGTAAATACTTTATTGTATATTTTACATTATTATTAAATACATTAATGTTTTTAGGCATGCTAAGAGGATGAAACAAGCTGTCAGATTTGACTACTATCCTCATTAGAATCTTTTTCTGATATTGTCAACAAAGTCAATGGAATGGTTATTTCAAGTGGACATTCATATCTGCTTTACAATTTAATTCAACCAAAGGTAATTTTAGTATATTTTTTATTAAAGTTATGTACTAATGTATTTGTTTGTTTTTAGCTATTCAATATAAACTTTCTACTGTCATACAATATTTTCCAAAAAATCAGATTTAAGACATAAAAATGGATAAGTATTATTGAGTTTCATAGTTTAATAATAAATACTACACCTGCCAGAAATGATTATTAGAAACGCCTAATTTTTCAATTTCTGAATAATAAAATATTTTCTAACAAAGAATAATAAAACAATTAATAATAAAATATAAACATCCCAGTTGAAATTGTAAATATGCATTATAATTATAGAGTTTTAGACAATATAAACATTGTTTATACAAAATATACCTTAAGACCTCTTTATTTTATACCTCTTGTAAAGAGATGGTCTATTTAGAGAAAGAATGGTAAACATTTTTTTAATTATCTTTACAAAAAGTTTTTGATACGTAATCATAATATTTTAACACATACAATTTACAATTAAAATAATAAATTTGGAAAAACAGTATAATTAATGACAATAAAAAAAAAATATATATATATATTTACCATTACCAATTATTTAATGAAAATATAAAAATGAAAATAAACAGTATAACATTAAGAAAAAATAATATATTTACAAATAATAACATATTAGAAAAAAGTAATAATAATGTTAAAGAAACTAACAATTTATATTTATTAGAAACACATTTACAATGAATTCTCATCAACTTTCATCAAATTACTGAAACATAATATTATTCGTTAATTATTTTTCAGAAATATAATAATTAAACTAACTTAATTTTATAGTATTCATGTAGTAATATGTAGTCTTCTAGCATATACCGTTTAACAGCATGAGAGTTTTATGTCAACTTATTCAATTGTTAGAAGATTGTGATAATGTGAGTGTTTAAAGAAATTTTTTTTGTACACTTCAAGATTTATATCTCCGAATAAACACTTATTGTAATCGTTAAACAACATATCGTTTTTAACATAATCTTGAATGTCTTTTGTCTTGATCTTCTTTCTCTCTATTTTGTATACATAGGACTTGGCTTTCAATGTACAAAACTATCGAAGTTTGTTTTGATATTAAACGATCGTTATTTGTGGGCTTTATGTAATATATAATGTGTGACGCTCGTGAATATACCGGCTATTAGTTTTGTGCTCCATCCAAATGTTTGATAGAGGAGTGTAAAGTTAAAGTTGAGGCTAGTGTTTAAAATATTTAATATTATTTTCCAAATTATGAAGCTTCCTAATATAGGCCTGATGTGATATTGCCTATTGTGGTAAACCATCCACATAATTGTTTAATTATTTTTGAGCTAGATTGCTAATTGTCTCTTAGCCGATTAAATTTTTTATTTTTATACCTTGGTTGTATCCTAGAGTTTTTTGGACTAGATTTTTTTGTATGGTCTCGATTTCTGATGGGAATAAAAAGTATTGCTGTAAGGTGTTAATTGTGTCAGGTGTATAGATTCTTGCATTAATTAAGTGTATTGGATCCTTACAGGACCAAGTCCACGAAGTTAAGGGTTTTAACTTTCGTGGTTGTTTAAGTATGATGGAATTTGGAGTCTTGGCAATCCATTCATTACTGATTAGAAATGCTGGTGGGAGAAATTCATTGCAATCAATTCGTGTGCCATATTTTTGGAAAATTTGTGTTGTGTTCTTGTTCAGTCTCTCCACCTTCAATTATTATGTCCATGTCATCTGTTATAAATTTATGGCAATTCTTTACCCAATGTTCTGAGGCCTCATAAACTGCATTCATCCATATAAGATGTTCATCATAGTCGGCTCCATTGTAGTTATGATTAGGGTTATTTTCTCGGACACGTAAGAACCTTCCCAAACTATCTTCAGGTATTTCCATGTGTTCCTGGCTTAGTCCTTCTTACTCAATCAAAGTGATATTTTCTTTGGAAACAGATATAGATAAGATGTATGTGCATATATTAGATGCTGTGTAATTAGAGAATTTCTTGGAATTAAAGATGTGAAGTGTTGGCACATCATGGGTCTAGGGTAGTTCACGCATATAACAGACATCTCTGATTTTGTATTGACCATATTTTTTGCCACCTCCATATACTGGCAAGCTAAAAACGGGAAAGCTGCAGCAACTCTAGACAGAGTGATCGCCAACCCATTATTATTAGGCTTGTCCAACAGACCATATACCTGTGTTAGTTCCTTGATAGTCTTGGAAAAGACTACACTGGAATTTTTATCCATCTTTGATACCCTGTTACCTCTTTTGATAGATGCTGCAACCATGACTATTATGTCGTATTCCCTTGAAGGATCAGCATTCACCATTTGGCTAAGGATTGTAGCAAGCTTCTTAGGGTTAAAATCTTCGTATGCCATCCCTGAGGCCATGTCACTTATATTAAATGTGAATTCCCTAAGTGAGAGGATCTCAGCTTTACTTATAATATTTTCCATATCTCCTGGGTTCATATCTACCACACTTTTGATAGCATCTTTAATATTTTTATATTGGGTGTCAGTTATTTGGGATTTCTTACCCGATCTTAATGTTGATATCCCAGAGAAACTCTCCATGTTTTCTTCAAATGTTAGGTAACTTATCTTTTTTCTTACTTCTGTTATTCTAAATTCCAGTTCCTGTAGCTTACTTCTTGATTTATCTACAATTTTTCTCTCAACGCAGTATTTTTCTCTATTTTCCGGTTTATAAGACAGCTCCTTTAACAGTTCAGAGAACTTGTTGAATTGCAAACGCTCCTTATATACAGTTAGTAATAATTCACCTTCTTTTCTTTTTAATAACTCAATTTTTAATCCAATAGTCATAAAATCAACATAGATACCAAATCACAAACTGCACGAAAAGCTTCAATGTTAGTTAATTATTTGATTAGTTTTGAGGTCTTTGTGAATACCAAACAATGTTATCAAACAATAATTAATAATTTAATAACTTATGTTCAAACTGTACAATAGGCAAAGCAATTTTTTGTGGCAAGTATTATAATGGCTCGTGTATTGACTGATCGCTTTATTAACAATAACTTATATTTAATTCATGATTCATTAGTGAATTATATATTTTATGATTAGAAATAGTCCAGAAAAATGTTTGAAAAACTTTATATTAAATATGTTGAATACGGGCACGAAAAATGAATGGAATATATTATGTGTTGGACGTCGTTTTTCATCGGACTGTTCAAGTTCCCCACCTATTACATGGGAAACCGGGTATCGCATTGACGGTGTGCTTTGCAGTCTGGTGGTTGATGGAGCCAACGTGGCCGTCAATGGACGTTGTGATAACGACTGCTGAGTGGAATGCATAACTTAACCTATACTTTCAAGATAAAAATGAAAATGAAAATAGTTATAATACAATTTGAAATGAATATATTAAAATTCTATAGATAGCTTGAACATTTTTTATACAAAATATTCAAGCTATCTATCTAATATATAACACTAATTAAACCCATAGATGATTCTGAAGAGTGGTAACATATCCATAGGCGGAGCTTGATAAATTTAGTAGGGGGGAGCTCAAGCCCCAGATTACTTAAAGAAAATTATTTTTAATAATTTCCTATTCACTAAAAAATAATCTTGTATATGTTTTTGTTAAAACAAAAAAATTAATTTTAAAAATCAAAACCAGCCAGTGTACAATATGTTGCAGCTAATTATATTTCAATATAAACATGATCAAATAAATTAAAATTTATTGATGTATTGCATAGTATTTCAATATTACCTACTACAAATACAAAAAAAAAAAAAAAACAGTAAAATAAAAAATAAAAATTTATGTAAATTAAATAACTGTTTTATTAAATAATATTATACATTTTAGGTTAATAAAAAAGATTCTAATTTCCAATTTTGATAATAATAAAATAAAGATTTAAAAAATAAATGTAAATGAGTAATGAACCATAAATAATTTATTAAGTAATTATTACTTTAAAGTGTTAAATTGTTAACTGAATTCTTCTTGAACCACATTTGACAAAATCTTTAAGAATCTGTTTTGATTCAATTGATATATTTACTAATTCATTTTCTATGTGTATTATTGCCAATTGCTAAATCGATTTTGAATCATAGTAGTCCTTAACCAATTTTTAATCCTTTTTATGGCTGAGAAGAACCGCTCACATGAAACTGAACTTACTGGTATACTAAGTTCCACTTTTACAAATTATGTAAATTAGGATACAGTTCTAACTAAACTGTTGAGAAAAAATCTTGAATAGTCCAATTTTTGATTTAGGAATTTAAATAATTATTTACAATTATCATTTCAGCTTGTAATACATTGTAGTGTGCCCGTTAAACAGGCAACTAAAAGTAATTAAATAAAATAACATACAACAATTTTAATTACAATATAATATTTTTAAAAATTTTGAATACAATAAAGTTTTAGGCTTCGGTCTTCCACATGCGGATTCCCTTAGTCTTTAACAATAACAAAAAACTGAGGCCCCGAGTAACAATCGGTTCTCCTTATAGGAACTTCCTGTTCTCTCCAACAAAAAAACGGAATGTTCCGCTTTTTCTTCGTCGACTACTTTTAGTGGATATACTTAATATGTAGGGAATTTCAAATGCGGTTGGAATTTTTTCTCAGGTCTGTAAACATTTGCAGATGTAGCCGAATTATTTTTTTCGAATATTTTAATTTCATTTAAGATATCAATATATGACTAATCTGATATGTATCTTACTCGGTTATAATGTTTACAAACATATGACCGACTATGTCTTCGATATTCGTATCCGCAAAAATTGCTGTGAGAGAGAGGTCTTAAAAGCCACATTGACGGATGAGTTTTCCGTATGCGGTCGGTTGTACGTCGCTTCTAATTTCAGATTGAATTTGACTGGTAGAGCCGATGATTTCAAACTTTGAGGTATATCTAGTTCTTCCTATAGTTCTGTGGGTACGTCTTCACTGGATTTACCTTTTAATCCATAACTCATCGGTTTATGTTTTTGAATTGCTGTTGTTTTTTTTTTTATCTTTTTTCTCTTCAATCTTTAAAAGTAATGCCTTAAATATAGCGTATATTACTTCTTCGTGCCTCTGTGTCCTAATCCTCGCCTCGAATTTGAGCGTTGTTCCTTTTGCGGACATAACTGGTAATAAGGGTTTATGAGACCTGCATATTTTCAAATGTTCGTCCAACGCTGCCGGACCGCCTAATTTATGTCTCACTCGATGATCAAAACTTGTAAAACACCGTTCACAAAAAACAACACTCTCTTTATGCATAGTTTTCTGAGAGCGAACAAGTCTTGAGAAGTTTGAAATGTATGTTTAATGCCATTTTTTGTTGTCTGGTATTAATATGAGGTCGAAATGTTCCGCTTTTTCTTCGTCGACTACTTTTAGTGGATATACTTAATATGTAGGGAATTTCAAATGCGGTTGGAATTTTTTCTCAGGTCTGTAAACATTTGCAGATGTAGCCGAATTATTTTTTTCGAATATTTTAATTTCATTTAAGATATCAATATATGACTAATCTGATATGTATCTTACTCGGTTATAATGTTTACAAACATATGACCGACTATGTCTTCGATATTCGTATCCGCAAAAATTGCTGTGAGAGAGAGGTCTTAAAAGCCACATTGACGGATGAGTTTTCCGTATGCGGTCGGTTGTACGTCGCTTCTAATTTCAGATTGAATTTGACTGGTAGAGCCGATGATTTCAAACTTTGAGGTATATCTAGTTCTTCCTATAGTTCTGTGGGTACGTCTTCACTGGATTTAACTTTTAATCCATAACTCATCGGTTTATGTTTTTGAATTGCTGTAGTTTTTTTTTTTATCTTTTTTCTCTTCAATCTTTAATAGTAATGCCTAAAAATAGCGTATATTACTTCTGGGTGCCTCTGTGTCCTAATCCACGCCTCGAATTTGAGCGTTGTTCCTTTTGCGGACATAACTGGTAATAAGGGTTTATGAGACCTGCATATTTTCAAATGTTCGTCCAACGCCGCCTGACCGCCTAATTTATGTCTCACTCGATGATCGAAACTTGTAAAACGCCGTTCACAAAAAACAACACTCTCTTTATGCATAGTTTTCTGAGAGCGAACAAGTCTTGAGAAGTTTTAAATGTATTTTTAATGCGTTTTTTTGTTGTCTGGTATTAATATGAGGTAGGAATGTTCCGCTTTTTCTTCGTCGACTACTTTTAGTGGATATACTTAATATGTAGGGAATTTCAAATGCGGTTGGAATTTTTTCTCAGGTCTGTAAACATTTGCAGATGTAGCCGAATTATTTTTTTCGAATATTTTAATTTCATTTAAGATATCAATATATGACTAATCTGATATGTATCTTACTCGGTTATAATGTTTACAAACATATGATCGACTATGTCTTCGATATTCGTATCCGCAAAAATTGCTGTGAGAGAGAGGTCTTAAAAGCCACATTGACGGATGAGTTTTCCGTATGTGGTCGGTTGTACGTCGCTTCTAATTTCAGATTGAATTTGACTGGTAGAGCCGATGATTTCAAACTTTGAGGTATATCTAGTTCTTCCTATAGTTCTGTGGGTACGTCTTCACTGGATTTAACTTTTAATCCATAACTCATCGTGTTTGCACGCACCGTCACGGAGCTATTGAAGTTATCGTTAGCTGGCCGTGCGACACTTGCGACGTGCGTTCCGCCAAACGAATTTAAATATTGTGGTATTAAAAAATGATACACCGAGTTGAAAAGTATTCCCATGGGCACAGAACAGATTTATTATGTTACAAAATAATAATAGCCAAATAACAGTTAAATAAAAACAATCTTATCTGGTGATAAAGGTGATAAAGGTCTAAAGGACAACCGCCAGTCCTGACTCCTAGAGGGCGACGTCGGGAACCACTGCTACCAACCGATCTTCTGCAATGTACAGCAATCGGGGCGACGGAGGGCCCGTATCGAGAGCGAAGTTGGCACCACTGGCGGACGCGACGCTCACGACGAACCGGCTTCTACTAATGGCCACGGGTGGAAACCACGTGGACAACGACAGAACAGAGTTCGAATGCGAACCGAAAACAAGATGCCTTACGGGAAACGCACTTGAAGGGGGACTATCTATCTAACGCACGCACAACCGAATTCGTTAAACACGTGCACGGTGATGGCCCAATACCACTGTCCACCAATCGACCGACGCGATAATTGGGGGGTAAGGACACACGGCAACGAAAGTGACCACGAGGTCGGCAATAACTAAAATTGACGCGTTGTCACTAGACGCGGTGACACAAACATACACGCGAGATCGACCAACGGTCGAAGATCAAACGTACAACAAACGAAAGTCACGTACCATAAAAAGGAAATTGGTGTTCAGGACAATAAACATGGCGACCGAAAAATAGGAAGGACCGGACCGCGTAGTCGCGACAGTCTTCAGTCGGCCCAAGCGCGAACGAGAGATGAAAAGCGATTTTCAACACACGATCAATACGATCGACGACCGCCCAGCGCGCCACCGGCGTGAACGAAGGATGGGGGGGGGTGCTGAAGTTGGACTTCGTAAATTTTCAAGGTTCGTCGCGATGGTGCACAAACACATCGGTTTATGTTTTTGAATTGCTGTTGTTTTTTTTTTATCTTTTTTCTCTTCAATCTTTAATAGTAATGCCTCAAAAATATCGTATATTACTTCTGGGTGCCTCTGTGTCTTAATCCACGCCTCGAATTTGTGCGTTGTTCCTTTTGCGGACATAACTGGTAATGAGGGTTTATGAGACCTGCATATTTTCAAATGTTCGTCCAACGCTGCCGGACCGCCTAATTTATGTCTCACTCGATGATCAAAACTTGTAAAACACCGTTCACAAAAAACAACACTCTCTTTATGCATAGTTTTCTGAGAGCGAACAAGTCTTGAGAAGTTTGAAATGTATTTTTAATGCGTTTTTTTGTTGTCTGGTATTAATATGAGGTCGGAATGTTCCGCTTTTTCTTCGTCGACTACTTTTAGTGAATATACTTATATGTAGGGAATTTCAAATGCGGTTGGATTTTTTTCTCAGGTCTGTAAACATTTGCAGATGTAGCTGAATTATTTTTTTCGAATATTTTAATTTCATTTAAGATATCAATACATGACTAATCTGATATGTATCTTACTCGGTTAAAATATTTACAAACATATGATCGACTATGTCTTCGATATTTGTATCCTCAAAAATTGCTGTGAGAGAGGTCTTAAAAGCCCCATTGACGTATGAGTTTTCCGTATGCGGTCGGTTGTACGTCGCTTCTAATTTCAGATTGAATTTGACTGGTAGAGCCGATGATTTCAAACTTTGAGGTATATCTAGTTCTTCCTATAGTTCTATGGGTACGTCTTCACTGGATTTAACTTTTAATCCATAACTCATCGGTTTATGTTTTTGAATTGCTGTTGTTTTTTTTTTTATCTTTTTGCTCTTCAATCTTTAATAGTTATGCCTCAAAAATAGCGTATATTTTTTCTGGGTGCCTCTGTGTCTTAATCCACGCCTCGAATTTGTGCGTTATTCCTTTTGCGGACATAACTGGTAATGAGGGTTTATGAGACCTGCATATTTTCAAATGTTCGTCCAACGCTGCCGGACCGCCTAATTTATGTCTCACTCGATGATCAAAACTTGTAAAACACCGTTCACAAAAAACAACACTCTCTTTATGCATAGTTTTCTGAGAGCGAACAAGTCTTGAGAAGTTTGAAATGTATTTTTAATGCGTTTTTTTGTTGTCTGGTATTAATATGAGGTCGGAATGTTCCGCTTTTTCTTCGTCGACTACTTTTAGTGGATATACTTATATGTAGGGAATTTCAAATGCGGTTGGATTTTTTTCTCAGGTCTGTAAACATTTGCAGATGTAGCTGAATTATTTTTTTCGAATATTTTAATTTCATTTAAGATATCAATATATGACTAATCTGATATGTATCTTACTCGGTTAAAATATTTACAAACATATGATCGACTATGTCTTCGATATTTGTATCCTCAAAAATTGCTGTGAGAGAGGTCTTAAAAGCCCCATTGACGGATGAGTTTTCCGTATGCGGTCGGTTGTACGTCGCTTCTAATTTCAGATTGAATTTGACCGGTAGAGCCGATGATTTCAAACTTTGAGGTATATCTAGTTCTTCCTATAGTTCTATGGGTACGTCTTCACTGGATTTAACTTTTAATCCATAACTCATCGGTTTATGTTTTTGAATCGCTGTTGTTTTTTTTTTTATCTTTTTGCTCTTCAATCTTTAATAGTAATGCCTCAAAAATAGCGTATATTTTTTGTGGGTGCCTCTGTGTCTTAATCCACGCCTCGAATTTGTGCGTTGTTCCTTTTGCGGACATAACTGGTAATGAGGGTTTATGAGACCTGCATATTTTCAAATGTTCGTCCAACGCTGCCGGACCGCCTAATTTATGTCTCACTCGATGATCAAAACTTGTAAAACACCGTTCACAAAAAACAACACTCTCTTTATGCATAGTTTTCTGAGAGCGAACAAGTCTTGAGAAGTTTGAAATGTATTTTTAATGCGTTTTTTTGTTGTCTGGTATTAATATGAGGTCGGAATGTTCCGCTTTTTCTTCGTCGACTACTTTTAGTGGATATACTTATATGTAGGGAATTTCAAATGCGGTTGGATTTTTTTCTCAGGTCTGTAAACATTTGCAGATGTAGCTGAATTATTTTTTTCGAATATTTTAATTTCATTTAAGATATCAATATATGACTAATCTGATATGTATCTTACTCGGTTAAAATATTTACAAACATATGATCGACTATGTCTTCGATATTTGTATCCTCAAAAATTGCTGTGAGAGAGGTCTTAAAAGCCCCATTGACGGATGAGTTTTCCGTATGCGGTCGGTTGTACGTCGCTTCTAATTTCAGATTGAATTTGACTGGTAGAGCCGATGATTTCAAACTTTGAGGTATATCTAGTTCTTCCTATATTTCTATGGGTACGTCTTCACTGGATTTAACTTTTAATCCATAACTCATCGGTTTATGTTTTTGAATTGCTGTTGTTTTTTTTTTTATCTTTTTGCTCTTTAATCTTTAATAGTTATGCCTCAAAAATAGCGTATATTTTTTCTGGGTGCCTCTGTGTCTTAATCCACGCCTCGAATTTGTGCGTTGTTCCTTTTGCGGACATAACTGGTAATGAGGGTTTATGAGACCTGCATATTTTCAAATGTTCGTCCAACGCTGCCGGACCGCCTAATTTATGTCTCACTCGATGATCAAAACTTGTAAAACACCGTTCACAAAAAACAACACTCTCTTTATGCATAGTTTTCTGAGAGCGAACAAGTCTTGAGAAGTTTGAAATGTATTTTTAATGCGTTTTTTTGTTGTCTGGTATTAATATTAGGTCGGAATGTTCCGCTTTTTCTTCGTCGACTACTTTTAGTGGATATACTTATATGTAGGGAATTTCAAATGCGGTTGGATTTTTTTCTCAGGTCTGTAAACATTTGCAGATGTAGCTGAATTATTTTTTTCGAATATTTTAATTTCATTTAAGATATCAATATATGACTAATCTGATATGTATCTTACTCGGTTAAAATATTTACAAACATATGATCGACTATGTCTTCGATATTTGTATCCTCAAAAATTGCTGTGAGAGAGGTCTTAAAAGCCCCATTGACGGATGAGTTTTCCGTATGCGGTCGGTTGTACGTCGCTTCTAATTTCAGATTGAATTTGACCGGTAGAGCCGATGATTTCAAACTTTGAGGTATATCTAGTTCTTCCTATAGTTCTATGGGTACGTCTTCACTGGATTTAACTTTTAATCCATAACTCATCGGTTTATGTTTTTGAATCGCTGTTGTTTTTTTTTTTATCTTTTTGCTCTTCAATCTTTAATAGTAATGCCTCAAAAATAGCGTATATTTTTTGTGGGTGCCTCTGTGTCTTAATCCACGCCTCGAATTTGTGCGTTGTTCCTTTTGCGGACATAACTGGTAATGAGGGTTTATGAGACCTGCATATTTTCAAATGTTCGTCCAACGCTGCCGGACCGCCTAATTTATGTCTCACTCGATGATCAAAACTTGTAAAACACCGTTCACAAAAAACAACACTCTCTTTATGCATAGTTTTCTGAGAGCGAACAAGTCTTGAGAAGTTTGAAATGTATTTTTAATGCGTTTTTTTGTTGTCTGGTATTAATATGAGGTCGGAATGTTCTGCTTTTTCTTCGTCGACTACTTTTAGTGGATATACTTATATGTAGGGAATTTCAAATGCGGTTGGATTTTTTTCTCAGGTCTGTAAACATTTGCAGATGTAGCTGAATTATTTTTTTCGAATATTTTAATTTCATTTAAGATATCAATATATGACTAATCTGATATGTATCTTACTCGGTTAAAATATTTACAAACATATGATCGACTATGTCTTCGATATTTGTATCCTCAAAAATTGCTGTGAGAGAGGTCTTAAAAGCCCCATTGACGGATGAGTTTTCCGTATGCGGTCGGTTGTACGTCGCTTCTAATTTCAGATTGAATTTGACCGGTAGAGCCGATGATTTCAAACTTTGAGGTATATCTAGTTCTTCCTATAGTTCTATGGGTACGTCTTCACTGGATTTAACTTTTAATCCATAACTCATCGGTTTATGTTTTTGAATCGCTGTTGTTTTTTTTTTTATCTTTTTGCTCTTCAATCTTTAATAGTAATGCCTCAAAAATAGCGTATATTTTTTCTGGGTGCCTCTGTGTCTTAATCCACGCCTCGAATTTGTGCGTTGTTCCTTTTGCGGACATAACTGGTAATGAGGGTTTATGAGACCTGCATATTTTCAAATGTTCGTCCAACGCTGCCGGACCGCCTAATTTATGTCTCACTCGATGATCAAAACTTGTAAAACACCGTTCACAAAAAACAACACTCTCTTTATGCATAGTTTTCTGAGAGCGAACAAGTCTTGAGAAGTTTGAAATGTATTTTTAATGCGTTTTTTTGTTGTCTGGTATTAATATGAGGTCGGAATGTTCCGCTTTTTCTTCGTCGACTACTTTTAGTGGATATACTTATATGTAGGGAATTTCAAATGCGGTTGGATTTTTTTCTCAGGTCTGTAAACATTTGCAGATGTAGCTGAATTATTTTTTTCGAATATTTTAATTTCATTTAAGATATCAATATATGACTAATCTGATATGTATCTTACTCGGTTAAAATATTTACAAACATATGATCGACTATGTCTTCGATATTTGTATCCTCAAAAATTGCTGTGAGAGAGGTCTTAAAAGCCCCATTGACGGATGAGTTTTCCGTATGCGGTCGGTTGTACGTCGCTTCTAATTTCAGATTGAATTTGACTGGTAGAGCCGATGATTTCAAACTTTGAGGTATATCTAGTTCTTCCTATATTTCTATGGGTACGTCTTCACTGGATTTAACTTTTAATCCATAACTCATCGGTTTATGTTTTTGAATTGCTGTTGTTTTTTTTTTTATCTTTTTGCTCTTTAATCTTTAATAGTTATGCCTCAAAAATAGCGTATATTTTTTCTGGGTGCCTCTGTGTCTTAATCCACGCCTCGAATTTGTGCGTTGTTCCTTTTGCGGACATAACTGGTAATGAGGGTTTATGAGACCTGCATATTTTCAAATGTTCGTCCAACGCTGCCGGACCGCCTAATTTATGTCTCACTCGATGATCAAAACTTGTAAAACACCGTTCACAAAAAACAACACTCTCTTTATGCATAGTTTTCTGAGAGCGAACAAGTCTTGAGAAGTTTGAAATGTATTTTTAATGCGTTTTTTTGTTGTCTGGTATTAATATTAGGTCGGAATGTTCCGCTTTTTCTTCGTCGACTACTTTTAGTGGATATACTTATATGTAGGGAATTTCAAATGCGGTTGGATTTTTTTCTCAGGTCTGTAAACATTTGCAGATGTAGCTGAATTATTTTTTTCGAATATTTTAATTTCATTTAAGATATCAATATATGACTAATCTGATATGTATCTTACTCGGTTAAAATATTTACAAACATATGATCGACTATGTCTTCGATATTTGTATCCTCAAAAATTGCTGTGAGAGAGGTCTTAAAAGCCCCATTGACGGATGAGTTTTCCGTATGCGGTCGGTTGTACGTCGCTTCTAATTTCAGATTGAATTTGACCGGTAGAGCCGATGATTTCAAACTTTGAGGTATATCTAGTTCTTCCTATAGTTCTATGGGTACGTCTTCACTGGATTTAACTTTTAATCCATAACTCATCGGTTTATGTTTTTGAATCGCTGTTGTTTTTTTTTTTATCTTTTTGCTCTTCAATCTTTAATAGTAATGCCTCAAAAATAGCGTATATTTTTTCTGGGTGCCTCTGTGTCTTAATCCACGCCTCGAATTTGTGCGTTGTTCCTTTTGCGGACATAACTGGTAATGAGGGTTTATGAGACCTGCATATTTTCAAATGTTCGTCCAACGCTGCCGGACCGCCTAATTTATGTCTCACTCGATGATCAAAACTTGTAAAACACCGTTCACAAAAAACAACACTCTCTTTATGCATAGTTTTCTGAGAGCGAACAAGTCTTGAGAAGTTTGAAATGTATTTTTAATGCGTTTTTTTGTTGTCTGGTATTAATATGAGGTCGGAATGTTCCGCTTTTTCTTCGTCGACTACTTTTAGTGGATATACTTATATGTAGGGAATTTCAAATGCGGTTGGATTTTTTTCTCAGGTCTGTAAACATTTGCAGATGTAGCTGAATTATTTTTTTCGAATATTTTAATTTCATTTAAGATATCAATATATGACTAATCTGATATGTATCTTACTCGGTTAAAATATTTACAAACATATGATCGACTATGTCTTCGATATTTGTATCCTCAAAAATTGCTGTGAGAGAGGTCTTAAAAGCCCCATTGACGGATGAGTTTTCCGTATGCGGTCGGTTGTACGTCGCTTCTAATTTCAGATTGAATTTGACTGGTAGAGCCGATGATTTCAAACTTTGAGGTATATCTAGTTCTTCCTATATTTCTATGGGTACGTCTTCACTGGATTTAACTTTTAATCCATAACTCATCGGTTTATGTTTTTGAATTGCTGTTGTTTTTTTTTTTATCTTTTTGCTCTTTAATCTTTAATAGTTATGCCTCAAAAATAGCGTATATTTTTTCTGGGTGCCTCTGTGTCTTAATCCACGCCTCGAATTTGTGCGTTGTTCCTTTTGCGGACATAACTGGTAATGAGGGTTTATGAGACCTGCATATTTTCAAATGTTCGTCCAACGCTGCCGGACCGCCTAATTTATGTCTCACTCGATGATCAAAACTTGTAAAACACCGTTCACAAAAAACAACACTCTCTTTATGCATAGTTTTCTGAGAGCGAACAAGTCTTGAGAAGTTTGAAATGTATTTTTAATGCGTTTTTTTGTTGTCTGGTATTAATATTAGGTCGGAATGTTCCGCTTTTTCTTCGTCGACTACTTTTAGTGGATATACTTATATGTAGGGAATTTCAAATGCGGTTGGATTTTTTTCTCAGGTCTGTAAACATTTGCAGATGTAGCTGAATTATTTTTTTCGAATATTTTAATTTCATTTAAGATATCAATATATGACTAATCTGATATGTATCTTACTCGGTTAACCCTTTCACTACCCATTTAATTGTACTTGACCAATATTTTTTTTTTTTACTTTATTTTTATTTATGGTCATAAATTAACAATCTCCCCAAGTTTGATAAAATTTGAAGGATTATTGAAGGATTTACAGGATCGTCCATTGTAATGGACATTGGGAGTTAACGGGTAAAAATTATTATTAATGTAGATATTCTTTATGAGTGTATTTTCAAATGAAAAAAAAATATTTCTGTATAGATACAATATAACAACAAAAACAAAAACTTAACATCAAATACAATATAATAATATGTAATAAAATACGTCTTACATTTATATTTATAACAGGATATACCTACTTTGATATATTCCTAATACCTATATATGTATAAACTTAAACTATTTTTCATTAGTAACTTTGTTTCATGTCTCAGTCTCTGATAATAACAAATGAATTACAAAATATGGAATAGTTACTCTGTTAGAAATATCACAATTTATTTTTATTATGATATTAAAATTAAAATTAAAATAAAAAAAAACGTAACATAGCATATATACGTATTTATACATAATATAAACTTAAAATAATAACTTTGGTTAATTTTTCAGTCTCTGAAATTATTAATAAAAATACCTTATTCATAAAAACAAATAACTATCTTGTACGTAATTTTTAGTATGATATGAAAATTAAAATGAAAACAAAACTAGATTTTATTGTGAAAGTTATAGAAACAGTCTTTTTTTGGCGTAAAGCATAAATGAATGTTACACTTTCTGCATACTACATGAGTTTTACCTGTGCATTTATTTTCTTTACAACGGGTCGCCTCTTTCTTTTCATCATATTTTGGGTAGTGTGATGTCTGGTCTTGGCTGACAGCTAGCAAAGGTCTAAATTCCAAAGATTTGGCGCATTTGGGCGATATATCGTATATGTCAACATTTGAAACACTAGGCGATGCTGATGATGGACGGCCACGTTTTCTTGGGGGGGTAGGTCGGCCAACAAGAATAAGTTCTTCGGCAAGACTGCTTTTAAAATCTAATAAAGCAAGTTGTCTGTTTCTAGGAATCTTCAATACATTTGCATCATTTATATATTCCAGCCAACAATTTGCCACCGCCATATCAAATGCATGAAAAATCATCCGAAGAGTCCACTTCTTCGATTTCATATGCATTCTGTAGTAGCTGACTAGTTGATCATGCTTGTCAACACCCCCCATTGATTTGTTATATAATTTTATTACTTCGGGTCTTTCTATATGCACAAATTCTTTATTTTTTTTTATCCCACCGTTTGACGTATTCCGGTGTACCTGATGTTATAAAGTTCGATCCCATATTTATTGGTTTATTGTCATACCATTTTAGCAAACTTATTCCTAATTTTGAAGTGATTTCAAATGAGGTACCTCTTCCTAAATTCGAAATTTCCTTATCGGTCATAATAGGCGGTTGGAAAAATCGGTTCAACCTTACAGTACCGGCAGCATAAATTTTTTTTGTAGTAACGCATAAAAAAGGTTATAAGACGAAAAAAAGTTATCAAAATATAAAAAGTGTCGATTTTCACTAATATTTTGCGTTAGGCTAACTACTATAGCTCCGCCCAAACCAACATTTTTCTGGAGCTCTTCATTTATATTAGTTGTCATGCCCTGATATAAAATCATGTTGTAAACGATTCCACTTTCTCCACAAAGTAAAAATATTTTTATCCCCCAAGGATTTGGTTTTCCCTTCATGTATTGCTTTACTGTTAGTTTCCCTTTGAATGGTACAATCTGTTCATCTACACTCAGGTTTCGTTCAACAGGTAATTGTTGACAACGAATATTTAAAGTGTCATAAATAGGACGAACCTTAACAAATTTATCTTTATTGTTTTTAGGTATATCCAAATTGTTAACTAAATGAATATGTTGTCTCAGGGAAAAAAATCGGTTTTTGGTCATTGTGTCCGCAATAATGTTAACACGATATCTACGGGTCCAATACATTTCCTTTTTAGGATATTTCAAACAACCCATTATCATTTGAATAGCAATTAGGGATTTTATTTCTGTAGCACTTGTTGGTTTAAAATTACTACTGTTATTTTGCACTGCATATACATTGGTGTTAAAAGCAACATTTTCAAAAAACGTATTATTTTAATACTTCATGAAATATTCAATTGGCGTAGGCATATCAATCGGAGGGTCAACAATAACTAAATCATCAAGTTCTAATATTGGTGCAGTACAAGGCGTGTTTATCCACTCTATGTCTTTCTTTTGAACAAAATTAAGTCCTGATGTACCTGGTGTATGAATTGGCGC